>JAIFZK010000009.1:27980000-28027500 GCA_027481765.1 Tenualosa thibaudeaui | reverse complement strand
GTAATAGGGTGCAGAGATTATTTATTGTCCAGACACTGCAACAGTAATTATTCACGTGATATGTGAAAATATGGCTTTGCACTGGTGTTCCACTCGTGATCCGTAAGGAGTGTCAACTTTTCAGTGGATAGAGAGCATCAGGGTGTGTTTCTGTCTGTGCGCGCGCGTAAGCGTGTGTGGCAGAGCGCGAACAGACGGCGGAGGGACCACTGGAGGAGAGAGGGATGGAGAGGGAGGGGGGGAAACGCCAGAGAGCGACAGAGTAGCATCCATCTTTGCTCACACTGTAGGCTAAGTAACGGACCACAAATTAGCTTTTTGTGCGCGATATCGTCAGACCAAAACGACGAAATCATTTTATGGTCTAAGCCTAAGAAACAGAATTACAGGACAGTCTGCATTGGATTTCCTCCTGTTTATTATTTTATGTGGGTTTGAAACCCCGTATTTTCGTCCGTGGTGAATTATCTGTGGACATCAGCGGTAAGTAATCAACTACATCGCAGAGCGCAGGTCCTATGGAAACATTTGTGCAGTTTTCCTTTTTTTAGTTACATCAGGAGAATAATTCACCGTTGTTAGCCGTATGTGAAGAACAGCTTTTGTTTTAACAACGGTGTGTTTTTTTCCATCGCCGGATTCCTTCATAAATAAGATATGAAAAATCTTCAGTGCTGAGAGAGAACTGCTTTTAATTTTTAGACATGGGCGCCATCTAGAGACTAACATGGGATACTGCACGTGGCTAGATAAAAGTAGGCTTACGTAAATAAGGGTGTCAAAGTCTTGCTCTCTCTCTCCCTTTCCCCTCTCTGTCGCTCCCTTGAGCTTTGTGCAAGTGAACATGACTACCAATGTGTGTGTCAGAGTTTCTGCTCATGTAGACAAAAGCTATCAATGTAGGAATGAATGTTTCTCTGTTCTGTGTATGTGTGCAGTCATGTCTAACCGAGGACCTAGTTATGGTCTTAGTCGCGAGGTCCAGCAGAAGATTGATCAGAAGTACGACCCAGAGCTGGAGATGCGATTGGTGGACTGGATTCTGAGCCAGCTGGGTGGTGGTGATGGCGAGGCGTCCGGAGTGGATCGACCGTCACCAGGGAAACAGAACTTTCAGGAATGGCTGATGGATGGCACCGTGAGTTCCCCTTTGGGTGGGCTACTGCCCTGGAGACAGAGGGGGAACAGAGGAGTGTTGTCATAGTAACGCTGGATGGGGGAATAGGGGCTTTTTTTGAACATGTTCAGTTTTAACTGTGGAACTATTGGGCACATATCTGTACCATATAGAGCTACACTACTATGACTCTGCTAGCAGACACCTCATGCCAAAGATTACTGAATACTGACCAAGACAGAGCAACATAATACAGTTACAATGGGAGCAAACATGTGTGTGTGTCTGTGTGTGTGTGTGTCTGTGTGTGTGTGTGTGTGCGCGTGCACAGGCTGGTACTGAATGCTACAACCAGTTCTCGTGTCATCGGAACCTTTTAGATTGAAGAACAGATTTCACAGAAAGCTCTTAGAACTATTCTTGACCAATAGAGTCACTGCTCCACCACCCAACTCCACTCTCCCAGACTCCACCCAACCCCACCCAACTTTACTCAACTCCACTCTCCCAGACTCCACCCAACCCCACCCAACTTTACTCAACTCCACTCTCCCAGACTCCACCCAACCCCACCCAACTTTACTCAACTCTACTCTCCCAGACTCCACCCAACCGCACTCTCCCAGACTCCACCCAACCCCACCCAACTTTACTCAACCCCACTCTCCCAGACTCCACCCAACTCTACTCTCTCACACTCCACCCAACCCCACCCAACTTTACTCAACTCTACTCTCCCACTTTGATTCTGCTCTACTCCAGATATGATTCTCTCCCTCCTTATCACAGACAGACAGACAGACAGACAGACAGGTCTTGGTGGTGGTGGTGATGGTGATGATTATCACAGACAGACAGACAGACAGACAGACAGGTCTTGGTGGTGGTGGTGATGATGGTGGTGATGATGATGATGGTGATGACTGTAAAAATTGAGTCATTGGTGATGGTGATGGAACTGCAGTGATGAGGTCATCTCTCCATAGTGCTGTGTCATCTTCATTAGGTCAGAAAGGGGTTTGCTTGAAAATGCAGACTAATGCTGTTTGAAGAGTCAGCAGTTTTCTTCCTCACACACACACACACACACACACACACACACACACGCATGCACAAACTCTGTTTCACCCTGTCTGTCTTCTCTGGTGAAGTAATGGTATGACGTGCAGTTTGGGATTAGATCAGCACATCATGGACAGCACACAGTATGTGTGTCTATGTTGGCAAGCGAGTGTGTGTGTGTGTGTTTGTGTGTGTGTGTGTGTGTTGTTTTAGCCAGTTTCACACTCCCCACGATGTTCACATATGGTACCATCTGTTCTTCTCTGTCTCCTCCTCTCTCTCTCCTCCTCTCTAAGGATTAAGAAATAAAAATGCAGGTGAGAAGGGTCTCTCTCTCTCTCTCTCACACACACTCTTCCTCTTTCTCTCTCTCACACACACACACACTCTCTTCCTCTTTCTCTCTCTCACACACTCACACACACACACACACACACACACACACACACACACACACACACAGGTGAGGGATGATGTAGAACTGGAGGTGCAAACAGTGATGAGTGGTAGTGGGAGGGGAGGATACAGAAGAAACCAGAGAATGAGTGAAAGGACAGATGGAGAGAAAGAGAAAATGAGAGAGATGAGAGAGAAGCACATAGAGGAGAGCTGGAGAGAGAAGGAGAGATGGAGAGAGAAGCAGATAGAGGAGAGCTGAAGAGAGAAGGAGAGATGGAGAGAGAAGCAGATAGAGGAGAGCTGGAGAGAGAAGGAGAGATGGAGAGAGAAGCAGATAGAGGAGAGCTGGAGAGAGAAGGAGAGATGGAGAGAGAAGCAGATAGAGGAGAGATGGAGAGAGAAGCAGATAGAGGAGAGCTGGAGAGAGAATGAGAGATGGAGAGAGAAGCAGATAGAGGAGAGATGGAGAGAGAAGCAGATAGAGGAGAGCTGGAGAGAGAATGAGAGATGGAGAGAGAAGCAGATAGAGGAGAGATGGAGAGAGAAGCAGATAGAGGAGAGCTGGAGAGAGAATGAGAGATGGAGAGAGAAGCAGATAGAGGGGAGATGGAGAGAGAAGCAGATAGAGGAGAGCTGGAGAGAGAATGAGAGATGGAGAGAGAAGCAAATAGAGGAGAGCTGGAGAGAGAAGGAGAGATGGAGAGAGAAGCAGATAGAGGAGAGCTGGAGAGAGAAGGAGAGATGGAGAGAGAAGCAGATAGAGGAGAGATGGAGAGAGAAGCAGATAGAGGAGAGCTGGAGAGAGAATGAGAGATGGAGAGAGAAGCAGATAGAGGAGAGATGGAGAGAGAAGCAGATAGAGGAGAGCTGGAGAGAGAATGAGAGATGGAGAGAGAAGCAGATAGAGGAGAGATGGAGAGAGAAGCAGATAGAGGAGAGCTGGAGAGAGAATGAGAGATGGAGAGAGAAGCAGATAGAGGAGAGATGGAGAGAGAATGAGAGATGGAGAGAAAGAGAGATGAGAAAGAGAAGGAATGATGGGAAAAGGAGAGCTGGGGAGAGAAAGAGAGATGGAGAGAAAGAGAGATGGAGAGAAAGAGAGATGGAGAGAGAATGAGAGAGAGAAGGAAAGATGGAGAGAAAGAGAGATGGAATGATGGAGGGAAAAGGAGAGATGGGGAGAGATGAGAGAGAGAGATGGAGAGATAAGAGAGAGAAGAAGAGATGGAGACAGAAGGAGAGGTGGAGAGAGGGATAATAACAAACGTTTGAGTCCTAGAGGAATCCTCTTACAACAGGGCTCATGAAACAAGCAGAACTGAAATATCACACCCAACCTAGAGAACTCCACCTGTCAATGATGCCGATCCATCCAAAAGTCCTGTGACCCTAACCCTGACCCTAACCCTAACCCTAACCCTAACCCTAACCCTGTGATGTGCGGCTCCAGCTGAGATTTGACAGGCAGGCGGGACCATGGGGGACAGAAAACTTGATTTCCCAGACAGAACACCGTAGCCCTACTAAGCCAAATGCTCTACAATACACACACACACACACACACATACAATACACACACACTCACACACACACATCACTGTAGCCCTACTAAGCCAAATGCTCTACAATACACACACACACACACACATCACTGTAACCCTACTAAGCCAAATGCTCTACAATGCACACACACACACACACACACACACACTGTCGCCTCACTATGCCAAATGCATTCACTACAAAATCACACAACACCCATTTGTTCCTGGTGGGAAGCACTGTTGGGCAGGCTAGCGCCACCTAGTGCTGCTGCTCAATATTGCATTTTATTCAGTATTGCATTTTGCTACAGTACTACATCAGGGAACTCATATGTGGAGCCGGGGGTCTGGGGAGTGGAAGTGGAAGTTGCTTTGGAAAATGAACAATGCTAAATGAACAATGCTAAATGAACAATGCTAAATGAACAATGCTAAATGAACACCTGTACGGGGACGTGGAAATCTGATTCCCCTTTCTGTCTCTGTGTGTCTCACCTTCCATCCTTCTTTCTCTCTCTCTCCCTCCCTCTCTCCAGATCCTGTGTCGCCTCATTAATAGTCTTTATCCAGCGGAAACGCCACCCATCCGGAAGATTCCTCAGACTAAGATGGCGTTCGGTCAGATGGAGCGGATCTCCCTCTTCCTGAGGGCTGCTGAAACCTACGGGGTCAGTCGCACCGACATCTTCCAGACCGTCGACCTCTGGGAAGGTGAGTGGCACTGCTTCATAAATGAACACACACACACACACACACACACAGACCATCTACCTCTGGGAAGGTGAATGTCACTGCATCATAAATGAACACAAACACACACAGACCATCTACCTCTGGGAAGGTGAGTGGCACTGCTTCATAAATGAACACACACACACACACACTTCCAGACCATCAATTGGGAAGGTGAGGGTCATGGGGTCAAAAGGTCAGTTTTCACTAGTATGTGAGTGCCCAAAAAGGTCAAAGGTCACTGTTAATATGTGCATGCCTGGCTGCATGGTTAAAAGTCACTGCTAGTGCAGGTGTGCCCCAAAAGGTCAAAAGTCACTGCTACTGCAGGAGTGTCCATAATAACACTTTGCCATCACATGGTACCAGCTCAACAGCACTCTGTTCTGCTCTACTGGGTTTGGTTTGTTTTCTATGACAGTAAGGTACCTCCTGGACGTGCTTGTGGTGGGTGGGGCGAGGGGTAGCACAAATAGGTTATTATTTATGACCAGACATCCCAGATTTCCAGGGACAGTCCCCGTTTTGAAGACCTGTCCCCGACTGGAGGTGTCCCCGAAAAAAAAAAGACTTTTGCTGTTGCCTGTCAGTTCTGAATCAATGTGTCAGTGTGTCAGGAGGAACAACACAACAGACTTTTCAACAACAAACCCCATAATAAAAGATGGTACGCTTATAGCGAAGAGAAGTAGCATAATCACTAGAGATGACATGTCAGATTATCCCGTCTCAAGGAACAATCCAACGTTTTATTTTCCCTTCATCCAGCAGCACAGTATATGCTGGAGATCTACCTGTGTTTTTATTACACGCATGCATAGACGGAATTCAGAAAGATGTGTGATGTCATATGGCAGCCAGTTAATCTGACTATGCCTGAGGAATTACTCCCACTGATTTACGTCTTTCACCGCAGCCAATTTTGCAGCCTAAACCTTTTTTTTTCCTGTGGAGATACTTTGGGATTTCATTCTCTGATGTAGCCTAGACTATTCATTTCTTTGGCTCCTGTACTGATGGAACCTTAAGTAGCCCTTGTCTTGTTTGAAGTGTCATTACTGACTGTCGCTGTTGCAATTCAAATTCAATTTCACATTAGGCTAAGATGATAGGCAAATGAATAAGGTTTTGTGTTCGTTAAGATAAAATCCCTTTTTAAATTATGTTATATTATAAATGTTGTATTAGAGGTAATATAATTATTATATTACCTCTGTAACATTTAACACTGTATTTTATGCAGTGCTTTTCAAATAAATATAATGCATAACTTTGAAGCTTAGATCTAAATCTAAAACTACTGTTTATTTAATTGGTCAAATGTGATGTCTGTCTTGTTTATTTTGTCTATATTATTTATTTCCACTCCATAGGCCCACCTCATGTTCTTGACATTGCCTGCACCAAAGTAGACCTTTTGTTTTCATTGCATTTAATGTTGTGTGTTTGTGTGCTTTTTAAATGCATTTTGCATGACGACACGAGTTAGCTTCATTAGTCAGTCTAACATACTGATCTATGCTGCAGCAGGCCTACAGCAAGTTTATCAGTCCATGCCTTCTTAGAGGATTTACTATTTCAAATTCTATACAGTATTTATATTCCCAGTTGTATGAATATAATTTTTGAATAATTATTGCTACATAAACTGTGAACATATATGGCACATCACAATGTATTGGCAATTTGGTTGTATTGGGGATAGTTTGGTTGTATTGGTGATTTCTTCCACATTTCTATCTGAAGTTTGTATGCTGGGGAGAGCTAAGAACCCATTCACAAATGTATTCTGTGTACCTCTTAGAATTGATCCAAGTACCTCAGTTTGACAACCACTGGCCTATTCAGTTTGCTTGTATTATACAGTGAGACCCCCCCCCCCCTTTAAAAAATACACACACACCAAGTACGCACTCCCTAGCTATTCATGGGCAAACTACAAAATTATCCTCCTTTTTCATTGCAAAGAATACATTTTTCTGCGCTGAACATCAAAATGTCACCGATTTGCTTCCCAGCTTATTGGCCATATTAAATTAGCACAAGGCTTTCGCTCATTGGCCATCTTGAATTAGCACCAGGCAAAGTAAATTAGCCTACATCCTAACCAACCCAACAAGTGAATGGCAGTAAGGTAACATACCTTTATGCTAACTAAAACAGTTTTGGACGTAGCTTAAACTTAATATATTGTTGTAACCTAACTTTATATTGCTCTGTTTACTTAAACTAATGCCAGTGATGCTATACAGCTGGTTGTCATTCTCAACATAAAACGTTACGTGAGCTAGTTCACTAGCGTTAGCTTGCTAACAACTACGTAGTAAGTGTTAGCTGCCTGACCTGAAAAAATTTCTCCAAATCCAGACTGTAACAACTTACACCATTAGACTTGAAATGACACCAAACATTTGCGGATTATAACAGATCAATGCAAAAAAAAAAACTCAATAACTCCAGAAAGACCTAACAATGTATTGGTAAAATTCCACGTTCTATTCACTTCAGTGCAACGATACTCAGGACGTAAACAAACGTTGGCACCTCTCGCTTCAACCCTCTCTGATGGCGCATCTCTCTATTTGTGGACATATTTACTGATGTCTGCATCTCTCTCTCTCTCTGTGCGCTCGTGCATGTTGGTGGACCTCCCTCGACCAGGTAAGGATCTGGCGGCGGTCCAGAGAACTCTTATGGCGTTGGGCAGTGAGGCTGTCACTAAGGATGATGGCTATTACTATGGCAACAGAGACTGGTTCCGCAGGTGAGGCCATATCTGTCTTTGTTTGTCTTTTTTTATTTATTTTTTAAAGTTTATTTTCTTTCTACACACAAAGTGTGTGTGTGTGTGCGTGTGCTGTTGGAAAATAGGCACAATATGGTAGATGTGTTCACCTACTCATGAATGTTATGCTAATGAAATACATATTGAGTGCACACCTGTGACAGCAGGATTTTATGCTTTTATTTGACTTAAATTTTCCTTTAAGTTCTTGCTATCACCAAACACTTCATCCTTTTCTCCTTTTTAAGCAGACCCATAATGTTGTCTAATTAGGCTGCATACGCGCAAGTTTGAAAAGAAATTGAATACAATATTGCTACCCTGTGGCATCTTTACGTAATGTTTCCTGAGAGAGAGAGAAATTGTCTTTTATCAAATACACATTATTCAGCAGATATATCAACTTTGACTTCAAGATTTTTCCAGCATGTCATTCAGGAGTATGGTAGGACACCCGCTGTATAAATATTGTGTCTACTTACAGTTGCTGCTTTGGTAAATGAAGCATCTGATTCAGGCTGTTTCCTGTCTTGTAAACATGAAACGATGATGGCACACTCCAGATAGAAGAGATTTGAGGCGTGTCAGACTGGGTACACAAGCAATTCTATTGTAATAGGGTTTCATTTTATTTTCTGCAATATTAAACTGTAAATTGCAATAACTATTTTGTGAGGTAGCATATTAAGAAAGTGGCACAGCCTCAGCAGCGCAAGCACAGAACATGATTCTCCGCTGGGCAGCAACCAACAGAAACACTACTAAAAAACACCTTGATGTCTATGGGCATTGCAAGTCAAATTAACTGCACCCCTCAAAATATCAGCACCACAAGTTCAGGTTAGCTTGACTTCTGGTCCTGATGTGTCTTTGTGGTGCCAAGCTTTTATGGTTCAGAACTATGACTCTATGAAACTGAATGTCTTTGTTACTTTTATAATTGATATTCGCTGATCAAACGGCAGCGATTCACGTGTCATAGCACAGATTTCTTCTGATGAGAATGCGGATGGACGTAATTGTTCCCGAGATGTTCCGGGGCCAAGCGTGTCTGAGACTGGGCCTAGGCTACTGCCGCAAGTGAACATCCAGGTGAACTAAGTGTTGAAATGCCTTTGCAGCAGCAAGGTGAATCAAGCATCAGCGAACAACATGGGAATTCTGGCAGCTGTGTGAGCGACGGTTCAATGCTTCTAACGCACCAAAAGCCTGTTTAGTACTCCTAAACACCTACTGTTTGAACATACCAGAGTACTCCTAAACACCTACTGTTTGAACATACCAGAGTACTCCTAAACACCTACTGTTTGAACATACCAGAGTACTCCTAAACACCTACTGTTTGAACATACCAGAGTACTCCTAAACACCTACTGTTTGAACATGCCAGAGTAAGGTTAAAGGTCGAAAGGTTATTTTGACTTGAATGATGTATTTTCTAGCTTGTGTATTTTTTGAATTCTTTGATGTTACAAATGTTGTAAATGTGAAAATCTTTAGAAAAAGCGGATATTTATCATGAGAACAATGTTCCCTCTGTCTTCGTCTCCTTCTCCCTCTGGCGCTGCCCTACAGGAAGGCAAAGGGAAATAGGCGGAGCTTCACTGAGGAGCAGCTGCGTCAGGGGAGGAGCTACATCGGCCAGCAGATGGGAGGACACAGGGGGGCGTCTCAAGCTGGCATGACCAGCTATGGAACCCCACGCCAGATTATGTAGAGGTGTGTGTGTGTGTGTGTGTGTGTGTGTGTGTGTGTGTGTGTGAGAGACCAGCTATGGCACCTCACGCTAGATTATGTAGAGATGTGTGTGTGAGTGTGTGTGTGTGTGTGTGTGTGAGACCAGCTAAGGCACCCCACGACAGATTATGTAGAGGTGTGTGTGTGTGTGAGTGTGTGTGTGTGTGTGTGTGTGTGTGTGTGTGTGTGTGTGTGAGACCAGCTATGGCACCCCACGCTAGATTATGTAGAGGTGTGTGTGTGTGTGTGTGTGTGTGTGTGAGACCAGCTATGGCACGCTAGATTATGTAGAGGTGTGTGTGTGAGTGTGTGTGTGTGTGTGTGTGAGTGTGTGTGTGTGTGAGACCAGCTATGGCACCCCACGCCAGATTATGTAGAGGTGTGTGTGTGAGTGTGTGTGTGTGTGTGTGTGTGTGTGTGTGTGTGTGTGAGACCAGCTATGGCACGCTAGATTATGTAGAGGTGTGTGTGTGAGTGTGTGGGTGTGAGTGTGTGTGTGTGTGCGTGTGTGTGAGACCAGCTATGGCACCCCACGCCAGATTATGTAGAGGTGTGTGTGTGTGTGAGAGAGAGACCAGCTAAAGCACCCCACGCCAGATTATGTAGAGGTGTGTGTGTGTGTGGGTGGGTGTGTGTGAGTGTGTGACCAGCTATGGCACCCCACGCCAGATTATGTAGAGGTGTGTGTGTGAGTGTGTGTGTGTGTGTGAGACCAGCTATGGCACCCCACGCCAGATTATGTAGAGGTGTGTGTGTGTGTGTGTGTGAGACCAGCTATGGCACCCCACACCAGATTATGTAGAGGTGTGTGAGTGTGTGTGTGTGTGTGTGTGTGTGTGTGTGTGAGACCAGCTAAGGCACCCCACGCCAGATTATGTAGAGGTGTGTGTGTGTGAGTGTGTGTGTGTGTGTGTGACTAGAGAGTGTGTGGTTAAGACTTACCTGTTCCTTATTCAGACCCTGTTACTGTTCTCTCCTGCAGCTGTCCTCCTGTCTCCTCTGTGTGTGTGTGTGTGTGTGTGTGTGTGGCCAGCTATTGCATGCAGATTATGTAGAGGGGTGTGTGTTTATGTGTGAGTGACTAGGGAGTGTGTGTTTGAAACCTACCTGTTCCTTATTCAGTCCATGTTACTATTCTCTCCTGCAGCGTCTTGTGTGTGTGTGTGAAGGAGCAGAGATGCATCGCCACCACACGCCATCTAGTGGTAAAAACCTGTGCTGCATGAGGAGGCGCCCTGCCCTTCACTGGAGATTTAGACTTTTATTTGGGATTACATTTAATTTCTTATCACATTATTTACACCTTCTGGAGACATTTTTTTCTATTTGCACATGTATTTTATTATGGTAAACTTGTACTATTTAAATTTAAATCTATATTTATGGAATGATGATGTCACACATTAAGGGTATTGATGTCACTTAGATCAGCAGATGTCACATGGAATAAGTAATTGTGAGATGCCAAATCAGTCATGCAGACTCTAGTCTTCTCCAGAGTATTTGTCTAGTAGACAGGGGAATGTGTTTGCATGATGGTCAGTCTCCACACTGGAGTTACAACGACTGAAATCACAGCAGATGACAGTAAAAAGAACTAGTGAACTGACAGCAGGTCAGTATAACAAAGCTGCCAGTCCTGGCCAGTCCACAATGACTGTCCTGTAACCTATTAGAAATCCTCATTAGATGCTCCGAGACAATCTGACTAATCTGCACAGTGCAAAGCCAAATGTGAACTACTGTGAACTGTAAGGATATCATGCATACTGAGAGTGGAAGCTGATGTAATTGTGGTCATTTGAAAATGATTGTGATGATTTGGCCTGTAGGTGGTAGTGCTGTGCTGGAGTTTTCCAACAGTCCACCTGTGTTAACTTTTATTTGCCGCTATGAAGAAGCAATAAAGTTGGATTAGGAGCCACTCCAGTGGTCAACACAACTGAGTCTATCTGATGCGCGCACACACACACACACAGTGGCAGCATGAGAAATTAAAGTGATTAGGAGCCACTCCAGTGGTCAACACAACTGAGTCTATTTGATGCACACACACACACACACACACACACAGTGGTAGCAGAAAAAGAATTGTAAACAAAATCTGCAGGTTTCAGTTTCTGAAAGCTGTCACTCACACCCACACCACACCCAAACACCAACAAAACCATAAACCCATAAGCTTTGACTGTCATGATGTCACACAACACTTCAGCCCATGAGACACTAAAGAGTTTCAAACACTTCAGCCCATGAGACACTAAAGAGTTTCAAACACTTCAGCCCATGAGACACTAAAGAGTTTCAAACACTTCAGCCCAGTTTAAACCAGTGGGGAAGCAACCAGGGTCAACATTTCTTTCTTTCTTTCTTTCTTTCGTGTGTGTGTGCGGTGGTTGTTTTGTGATGCCACATCCTGTAGCTGGACCTTTTTTGTAAGCTGAAAGTGCTATGTAAAGACACACACACACACACACACACACAAAGGGGGATCTCTGCTACTGGCCTACATACATACTACATCAAAGGCTTGCAGAAACAGGTCTTGCTCATAAACATATCCACACACAGGTACACAGCAGTGTTGGAGCGTGATGAGTGATGGCTGTGTGTGGCGAGGTCTCACGGGAGTGTGTGTGTGTGAAGCTCCTGGTACTGCTGTGTGTGTACGGTAGGAACCATCTAACTCTATCTCAAGGTTGAGACTATGAACACGGCTAAAACCATCAGTTTGGTGTTAATGTACTTCAGCCTGTAACCATGTATACAGTTTATACTGTTTACTTTTATTGTTTGTATTTGTTTATGTTTATGTTTATTTGTTTGTTTATGTATTTGTGGGTGGGAGGCAGGGGGTATATTTTGATGTTGCATGTGTATTTAGTGTACGGCGTTAGCACTGAAATACATTCTCTCGGCTGAGCTACTGATCCGTAATCAGTTCCACCAGCATTGACTCCGAGTGAAGCCACTGCAAGTTAGGATCACTTAGTGAAAGACCTAGTGGGTAATGCTCTGATCACTGCTAAAGGGTCAGTGTAAACTACACTGCAGATCAGTGTTGTAACTGAACAGCTGAAATCGCTCCAAGTGTGGCCAAGTTGTTCATTAGAGAACTGCACACACTTCCAGCAAAACTGAAAGACATTCAAATCATTCAGAAGCAGCTACTGATGAATTGTTTACGCTTCTGCTGAGCAGATCAGTGTTATAACTCCAAACAGCAGTGTGTGTGTGTGTGTGTGGACTTTTGGGAGATGCTCAAATGTACTTATTTACACATTTAAATTCACTTATTTACACATTCAGGTTTTTGATGTTTTACTAAAACACCAAGAGCATGAGGCCTCATTATCCCCATGTGTGTTTACTTTTCACATATTCAAAGCTTGTTACCTTTGTCCAATTGCATTTCAGGTAAGTTATCAATATTTTCCATCCATGGCAATGCCTACATGGTATTCATCATGGTTGGGACTATTAGTGACTTCATGGTATTCATCATGGTTGGGACTATTAGTGACTTCATGGTATTCATCATGGTTGGGACTATTAGTGACTTCATGGTATTCATCATGGTTGGGACTATTAGTGACTTCATGGTATTCATCATAGTTTCAGGACTTTGCACCAAAATGGGACTGTATTGTATTAAACCCTCAGCAAAAGCTTTTTATGCCCGTTAAAAAGTTTTGAGTTTGTAAAAAGATTTTGTGCTTGTAAAAATGAAACATTCTGGGCATGTAAAACTTATTTGCAATCTTATCTGCTAATCTGTTTTGTCACTGCGTGGAAAAAAAGTTTTGTGAATTTCCAAGTATGAAACTGACAAGTGCAAAACTGATTTAAAAGTATGAAACAGACTTACAGATATTAAACTAATTCATTATTAAACTAATTTTGCCTAAATAGCCAATCACCACATTATCAATGAATAGCCAATCACCACATTATCCCTAAATAGCCAATCACCACATTTTCCCTGAATAGCCAATCACCACATTATCCCTGAATAGCCAATCACCACATTATCCCTGAATAGGGATAGTCTACATGATCCTGTAGGAAGGAAATCACAGCATCTGGGAATGTGCCAGATTTTGTACATATATCTCCCGTAACTGTCAAAAAATAGTTTTGCCTCAATGTGAATAATGTTCTTTAAAATTTGCATGAAATTCATGGAACATCTCAAAGGGATAACAAATTAATTTTTATCTTTCCATTGACACCCATTCCTATTTATTGTTTAGTTAGGTCCCATGGACCAGAAGTCGATGGTTGTGACTTAGGCACCCTATGGGCGTCAGCCAAGGGGGTAGGAACACACACGGAGGTTGACACACCCATGGAGGTTGTTCCTGGCCAGTTTCACCCAGAAAGGGCCCTCTAGCCATTAAACACTCTGGTACCTTGATTTTGGCGTTGTACGCCAGAGTAAACAAAACACCAGAGTAAACAAAACAATGCATATCAGCTCCATCATCTCCTGTGTCATGTTATTCACACAAAGTTGAGAAAACAATAAAACTCTACTTAACTTGTTTATATTGTTTTATTGATGCAGACAAATCCAACAAAGTTTTAGACTTTCTGCTTCACTAACATGGTTCTGGTGAGGATTTGAGTGTCATTGACATCAGGGATGTGTGGCTGCTGTTACCAATTTTATGTTGGACCTGGACACAATAAGAATTATGTAGTCACTAACACTTGACCTAATGTTTGGGTAGTGCTATCGTACCGGAATGTAATAGCTAAGAGTGGAAGGACTTGTGGTGGCTAACAGCATAGATATAAATTTAATATGGCTATCGGTAGGCTAATATCTGTGGCTATCTATCTGCACAGTCAGTGCTAGCAAATCACAATTAAATCATAAATGATGGACATGGCCTTAGTGTTAGCTATCCTCAGGATACAGAATGGAAGTGGATTTACACACACACACATACACACACACAAATATTTTCCCTGCTGTAGGACCTGTCATTTACTGCTTTATATGCCAGCCGAATGTATGATAATATGAATAAACTGTTTTCTCTTCAAGATATTAACTTACTTTAATTGTCACAAATATGAAAACCATTTCATAACAGTGACACAGTTCCTCTGTTTAATCCCTTCTTCACTGGTATCTGTGCCATAGGATTACATTGTGCCACAGGTTTGTCTGGAACTGTTGAGGTTCACATGAACCACGTGACCTAGCAGCGACATGGAACTGTTGAGGTTCACATTAACCACGTGACCTAGCAGCGACATGGAACTGTTGAGGTTCACATTAACCACGTGACCTAGCAGCGACATGGAACTGTTGAGGTTCACATGAACCACGTGACCTAGCAGCGACATGGCCAGTAAGCACTGTGGTGGTTGGCTATTTAATTCAATTCAATTCAATGATATTTCTACAGCGCCTTTTACAATAGTATTGTCTCATGGTTTACAGAAGGAGCCCCCAAGAGCAACAGGGGCAGGAAAAACTCCTTTATGTTAGTTAGTCTAAAAAGAAACCTTGGACAGATCCACGACTCAAGGGGCTAACCCAACTGCCAGGGGTCATGCAGAAAAAGTACAGACAGTAGTAACCATGACAGACTACAAGTTGTCAATGTTTTTAGCTAGGCATCATAATAGATCCAGAGTAATATCCCACTTTACATTACATGGTATTCAATCCGTAAGTGCTTATCAAGAATTATGGCTGGACAGTGTAGTAGCAGCCAGACATAGTGTTTAAGTCAAGGAGTGAGATTAAGGGTTTTGACAGTGCCATTGTGAGGGGGGGGGGGGGGGGTCAGTCACAAGGCCTTAAGGAAGGAGATTAAGGGTTTTGACAGTGCCATTGTGAGGGGGGGGGGGGGGTCAGTCACAAGGCCTCAAGGAAGGAGAGTCGGGCCTGACATGGGCATCCCATAATGTTGGTCACACTCCAACATTGTACAGAGTGTACAGAGAGTGGGAAAGAGAGAGTGAGTTGTATGGCATGACAACCCAACTATTTGGGCAAAATTATTTTCATATCTGTTGGTATGTTTCGTACTTAATGTAGAAAATAGTAGAAAATGGACGTGCACTTGCAAATGGAAACGATTGAAACTCAGAATGTATTTGCAGATGTGCAGATAATTTTTACATGCACAGAATGTATTTACAAATACAAAATGTTTTTACAAACACAAAACTTTGTTACAGGCACAAAAAACTTTTGTCAAGGATTTTATACCCTAGGTCTGGCCCCAGTGAGAAACCTTTGTTGAGTGAGAAGAAACACACTAAAGAATGCTACTGCTGTCATTTCAAAAGGACAAGCGCCACACACTCGTTGTTTGGGAGTGTGTAAAGCTTTAAACTTCACAATCAGACATGGAAATACTTTACAGGGTGCTGCTGTGGTCAGTCCGTCCCCGGTGGTCAGTCCGCCACGGTGGTAACCGAGGGCAACCTGACGGCAACGGTGGGAGACAGTGTGATGTTCCGCTGTGAGGTTATTGGGACCACAAATATCATCATGGTGGAATGGACCAGGTGTGGCCAACTCAAGAAGATCCTCGTCTTCATGCCCGAAGGATCACAGCTGTCAGTCAACGACACCCACCGGGGACGGGTTACCATGACAACAGCCAGCAGCTTCACCTTGCTGGCCGTGAGGGAGGAGGACTTTGGACTGTACTGCTGCAAGGTGGGGGAGAAAGAGACACAGAGAGGGAGGGATCAAGAGAGAGTGGGATAAAGAGTGAGCTAGAAAGAGATAGAGAATTCTATGTAGCAAACTACAGGAAAAACTCAAAATCTTAGCATTAGCCAATTAGAACATCCTCTTGATTACCCCATTTCAAGGATTGACACAAAAGATAAAACCATTCAAACCGAGACCCCTGCAGTACAGAAAACTATTCAAACTATTCAGCCTCATTCTTAGTTCTGGCTGTGGCTCCTGACACCTGGAATCAAGTCCAATCCAATCACATTGGGTTCCTGCACCCTAATCAGTAAATATGAAGACAAAAGAACAGAAAGATATTTGCTCGTTTTGTAGATTTCAAAATTGCATTTGACATATACTACACTTACAGCCGAACCCTGAAAAGAGCCCCGTGCCATCTGATACTGAAGCTAACTAAAACAATAAAACACACATCAAGCTCAGCTCTGCTTCTGAAACATCAGTTACAGTCAAAAACATGGATAAAGTGAAAGAAGACTATTTAGACCATTGGGCAAACTAAATTACCACTCGAAGCAGAGTGAATATTTATCTGGTCCTAAACAGAGAATGTGAATTGGCTGAATATCTCATCTCTCTGAAGCAGAGGCACATCCTGACCAAATCAAATGCCCAATATGTCTAAGAGTGCCATGACTTAACTGTCCTGTTGTGTCCACGGCAAATTCAACCGAAATCGCTTTTTTTTCTCTCTCTCTCAGAAATGTCGTTAATTTCATCTGATCATAGGGCTCCATGACTGTTCATATGCAACATCTAAAGACACAGATTTGGTAACATTTTCATAACATTTTGGGTGTTTTATTCAGTTTTATTACACCAGTATTTTTCCTTGAGGTCTCAGACCTTGAGAAAATCAATGGGTGAGATGAGGCCACAGTAAGCTTTGACAGCACCGTATCTAAACGATCACGCTAATATAGTGCCTAAACGGTTAGGCTAATATAACACCTAAACAGTCACACTAATATAGCACCTAAACGGTCACGCTAATATAGCGCCTAAACGGTCATGCTAATATAGCATCTAAACAGTTAGGCTAATATAGCGCCTAAACAGTCACACAAGTATAGCACCTAAACGGTCACGCTAATATAGCGCCTACACGGTCACTCTAATATAGCGTCTAAACGGTTAAACTAATATAGCGCCTAAACAGTCACACTAATATAGCACCTAAACGGTCACGCTAATATAGCGCCTAAACGGTCATGCTAATATAGCGTCTAAACAGTTAGGCTAATATAGCGCCTAAACAGTCACACAAGTATAGCACCTAAACGGTCACGCTAATATAGCGCCTACACGGTCACTCTAATATAGCGTCTAAACGGTTAAACTAATATAGCGCCTAAACAGTCACGCTAATATAGCGCCAAAATGGTTAGGCTAATATAGTGTTTTATTGTGCTGATTTATCAAAGCATTACTGACTTGACTCTCCAACAGGTGAATGTGCATCCTCATGGTGTGCTGGAGGGGATGGTGGATCTGAACCAATCCCCGCACAAAACACACCTCACTACACCCAGTGCAGTTTCACTGCATCCCACCATCTTAGGTAAGGTATTAGGCCTTTGCCAAGTGTGTGTGTGTGTGTGTGTGTGAGAGAGAGAGAGAGAGCAAGAGAGAGAGAAAGTGTGTGTCAGCAGCTTCTCTTGTGTGTCTTTAATGCTTGAGACCAACTCTGTACAGGAAGTTAATGTGTGTCACTTTGCATCTTCACAAAGCCCTGTGTGCTGAATGTACTCAGGGTTCTCACACATCTTGTTTCATTTGTCCAAGTCTCATCAGTAACTGAGGTTTCCAATGGAGTGTTTTTCAGTCAGTATGCAAGAATGTAAGCAAGTTGTCATTGTTTAAAGTAATATCTGGCAAGCATGTGATTTTTTACCTCTGGAGTTCCCCCTAAAGCGACAACATTGTACACTCTCACCAATCCATGTGCATTTGTTTACAAACCAAAGAACTGGAACCAGCAATGATCATTTTGGAAGAAATGTAATGGAATCATGTTGACTGACAAGATAAACACTGGGCACTTTACTGGCCATCTATGTTAGCAGAGACAAACATATCTGTTGGTGTATGATTTACCGTAATACACCAACCTGATGAGTAGAGTCCTTCCTTAATCCACACTCTTACCGTAATACACCAACCTGATGAGTAGAGTCCTTAATCCACACTCTTACCGTAATACACCAATCTGACAAGAGTAGAGTGAGTCCTGTGCAGTAAGCAGTGCCATCAGATGGCATTTCACCACCAGCCTCTATCCTTAGCTTCCTTATAATAATGCCTAATAGTCCCTGATTATTCCAGACCCACCCCATGTGAATTAGAATTAACCCTCTTTTGTGTACTGCCAGATCTTCCTCCACAGGTGGTGTATATCTTGAGTGGTGTTGCTGGTGCTGTGTTGTTGGTGGTTGTGATGATGGCTGTGCTGGCCTGTAAGGTGAGACAGCGCAGTACTTCTCTACTGGGTTGGGAGATTCTGGGTAAAGGAGACTTAGAGTCTTATTGCAATCCACTCATAATCCTCCAATCCTGTGGCATGATCACATGCATCTACAGTAAAAAAAATATATATATATGATTCATGACCACTAAATGATCAATAAAAATCAACCAATGGCATGCTTCCTGATTCTTCTCCTAGAAGCGCATAGCTCCGCTGCAGGACTATGTAAACGTGTCTGGGCTCAGAGGTCGTGACCCACAGAAAACCTGTGACAAAGGTCAGCTGGGAAGTGAAGGAGCAGAAGAGGAGGAGGAAGTTGATTACCTTACCAGCCCTGGACAGGAAGGGGCCAAAGGTGAAGAGGAGGAAGAGGATATTGATTACTTGAATGTCCCTCCATGTCCTGATGACTAAATCCATGCCTGTCTCTCTATCCCTCTCTCTCTCTCTCACACACACACACACACACACACACACACACACACTAACCCCTTGGTCACACGGGCGACAAAACCACAGCTCCTGTCACTAGGTGGGCGGGGAAAAAATATATTTAGAGTCTATTTTATACAAATATTGGGTGACAAATCCAGGTGATTTTTCATAATAGCCAACCCAAGTGAAGGCATCAACAAATTCAAAATGGCGGAGCTAACGCCACAATCACTATTTCTGTTTTAAACAAAAAACTTTGGGATTTATGATTTGTTATTTTATAAAATTATTTGAGAAATGTTGACTGTTAAATCTGAAAACATAGGTTTTGTAACCAGAAAATACATCTGTGGTGATATACAATGTATCTACCAGTAAGTTCATTGCGTTAGCAAGTTAGCAACCAACTACCAATAAATCACTGTCTGCTTATGAGAACGCCTCATTGGCCACAAGTGTAGCCTGCCTCTGCACAACATATTTCCATCTGTGTGGTTATTTGGCTGTGTGGACAGTGCATACATCTCTCACTCACACACACACACACACACACACACAAACCTGCTAGACTGTTGATGCACACTCATACAAACCACATTGTGATCATCACTCTCAAAACCTCACGCACATACACATGCACATGCAAACTGCTGTTGTGACAATGTCTTAGATAGAGGCTTAAATAAACACATATACCCACACACACAGGGTTTCCTGTCCTGCTCGCTTGTTAAACACACACACACAGCTACAGCTTGCTTGGTAACCACACACGCCTCTGTACTCAAAGTTTGGCTGACCTCTGATTTTCACAGCAATAATTCAAACACACACAAAGATACACATACACACACACACACACACACTTAGAAGGAAATCCTTTCAAATGGATTATAAATAAAGATATTTTAATTCTCTCAAACAAAAGCATCATAAGCATTTGATTATATACACATAAAATATCTCAACCCCCATCAATATAATAGAATTAATGATTTGATTGATCACTGGCATAATAGTGAAGAGCTCTTCTCCAATCCCAGTACTCTTCTGACACTCTGAGTTGGGTCAAGTTTAAAAAGAGGACCAATAATAACTGAGCTTTGGCATGTGTGTCTGATTGGACCAATGAGAATTGAGCTGGTCATTGCATGTTTGTGTGTTAATTACATGCAACAATAGAAAATCATCATTCTCATCATCATCATCACAGACACATACACACACACAGAAATGTTAATGTGACGGTGAAGCCTCTGGATGCTGAGACCATTCACTGTAGCCTCCTGCATAGTGCTGAGCCCTAGGAAAAGAGAGAGAGGGAGGGAGAGAGAGAGAGGAAGAGACAAAGACAGAGACACAGTTTTCTCAGAGTAGAAGCCAAGAGCATTTCTCAAATAGAGCTCCCCCACACACCTTATCACTACAATAGAAACACACACCTCAGAGATGAGCTTGAGTGTGTGTGTGTGTGTGTGTGTGTGTGTGTTACCTGTGGTAGCCTAGTCCCTTGATGATGTCCAGAGCCTGTGCACTCCGGTGCCCCCTCTGGCAGTAGAGCACAATATCAACTGCTTCCAACGGAGGGAGCTGGGCTCTGTAGCGAGCTGCAAACTGGCCTGGAGTCAGTTCAAACGCCTCTTTCAGCCTTCCCACTGTGCACACACACACACACAAACACACACACACAGTCAAGAGATTCAATGTCATACTCAGCAAACCTAGTAAAGAGATTCAGCTCTTCTCAACATCGCCAGCAGAGATAAGGGAGGGGTTTGAAAAGCTTGGATGAAATTATTAGGTTGTTTATTTATTTATTATTTATTCATTCATTTTCAGTTAGTTTTAAAGATAATTGTGGGTTAGTAAGCAACTGAGAACCCCATTCCATCCCACCAAGACAACTGCAACGCCCTTGACAAGCTGCAGCATCACTCCCACTCAAGCAGGACATAATAGCCTTTAGAGCTCAGTGCTCCACACTAACTCTACACTAACTCTATGGTCTTTAGAGCTCAGTGCTCCACACTAACTCTACACTAACTCTATGGCCTTTTGAGCTCAGTGATCCACACTAACTCTATGGTCTTTTGAGCTCAGTGCTCCACACTAACTCTACACTAACTCTATGGTCTTTAGAGCTCAGTGCTCCACACTAACTCTATGGTCTTTAGAGCTCAGTGCTCCACACTAACTCTACACTAACTCTACACTAACTCTATGGTCTTTAGAGCTCAGTGCTCCACACTAACTCCACACTAACTCTATGGTCTTTAGAGCTCAGTGATCCACACTAACTCTATGGTCTTTTGAGCCCAGTGCTCCACACTAACTCTATGGTCTTTTGAGCTCAGTGCTCCACACTAACTCTACGGTCTGTAGAGCTCAGTGCTCCACGCTAACTCCACACTAACTCTATGGTCTTTAGAGCTCAGTGCTCCATGCTAACTCTACGCTAACTCTATGGTCTTTTGAGCTCAGTGCTCCACACTAACTAAGGTCTGTAGAGCTCAGTGCTCCACACTAACTCTACGCTAACTCTACGGTCTGTAGAGCTCAGTGCTCCACGCTAACTCTACGGTCTGTAGAGCTCAGTGCTCCACGCTAACTCTATGTTCTTTTGAGCTCAGTGCTCCACACTAACTCTATGGTCTTTAGAGCTCAGTGCTCCACACTAACTCTATGGTCTTTTGAGCTCAGTGCTCCACACTAACTCAACGCTAACTCTATGGTCTTTAGAGCTCAGTGCTCCATGCTAACTCTATGGTCTTTTTAGCTCAGTGCTCCACACTAACTCAACGCTAACTCTATGGTCTTTAGAGCTCAGTGCTCCACGCTAACTCTATGGTCTTTTGAGCTCAGTGCTTCACACTAACTCAACGCTAACTCTATGGTCTTTAGAGCTCAGTGCTCCACGCTAACTCTATGGTCTTTTGAGCTCAGTGCTCCACACTAACTAAGGTCTGTAGAGCTCAGTGCTCCACGCTAACTCACCGCTAACTCTATGGTCTTTTAAGCTCAGTGCTCCACACTAACTATGCTAACGCTATGGTCTTTTGAGCTCAGTGCTCCACACTAACTCTATGCTAACTCTATGGTCTTTAGAGCTCAGTGCTCCACGCTAACTCTATGCTAACTCTGTGGTCTTTTGAGCTCAGTGCTCCTTACTAACTGAGGAAATTGTCTGCAGAACAGGTGGCAATTAGCAAACATAAACATGTTATTACTGAGAGTAGGCCACATTAAAAAACAAAAAGAAAGGCGTAAAAGAGAAGGGAGCACTATAGGAACACTAACATTCATCCTCTGCATCCACTTTGTGTGTGTTTGTATCCTTGTTACTGAAGGATGCGCAGACAACAGGTTGGAGTGGTATAACTTGCACATGATTAGATGGATACATAAATACTTTTATTATCTTGTCCAGTCTTGGTTTGGGTAAAGTAATTAAAAAGTAAGGTAAAGAGCACACCAGGTGAGGTCCAGGCATAGGACACGGGGTCAAGCAGACCAGTTCTATCTCACAGCTCCTCTGTATGGCTCATTGAGCATGTAAGGGACAGGAGTCTGCCACTGAACACACTCCTCTGTCTGGAGAGTGTGCTGTGCAGGGGGTGATGGTCATTGTCCATCACCTGCTCAGGGTCCTCTTTTCTGTTAATGATGTCAGTGACTCCAGAGTCGTGTAAACAGAGGCAGCTTTTCTCAGCAGCCTGTCTAGTCATCCAGCATCCCTCATCCTTGTGCTGCCTCCCAGCACACCACAGCATAGAGGAGGACACTGGCCATGACAGACTGGTAGAACATGAGGAGTTTGCTGCAGATGTTGAAGGATCCCAGCCTCCTGGGGAAATAGAGCCTGTTCTGCTCCTTCCTGTAGAGTGTGTTAGCAGACCAGTCCAGTTTCTTGTCATGATGTAGTCCAAGGTATTTGTACGTACAGATCGTCTCTACATCCACCCCATCAATGGAGACAGGCAGCATGGGGGGCTGACCTCCTGAAGTCCACCACCATTTCTCCATAAGACTTCTGTTCTGTCTAATAAGCCTTCTTGCTCTGCTACTTTAAGCCTATATTGCCACCTACAGGTCATTTGTAATATAACACTGTCCATCTACTACTGTGTGTGACACACACACATACATACATACTCATGTAGGTGTGTGTCCCTGTGCGTGTGTGTATGTTGTCCCTCTGTGTGTGTGTGTGTGTGTGTGTGTGTGTGTGTGTGTGTGAGACATGATACATTGACAGCTGTAGGTATGTGTGTGTGTGTGTGTACTCACATGTTAAATTGACAGCTGTAGGTGTGTGAGAGAGAGATAGTGTGTGTGTGTGTATATATGTATGTTGTCCCTCTGTGTGTGTGTGTGAGACACACACACACACACACACACACAATACATTGACAGCTATAGGTATGTGTGTGTGTGTGTATACTCACATGGTACATTGACAGCTGTAGGTGTGTGTCCCTGTGTGTGTGTGTGTTGTCCCTCTGTGTGTGTGTGTATATGTGTGTGTGTGTGTGTGAGAGAGAGAGAGACATGCAGAAATTCAGTATGTACTCACATAATGCATTGACAGCTGTAGGTGTGTGTGTGCTTGTGTGTGTGTGTGTGTGTGTGTGTGTGTGTGTGTGTGTGTGTGTGTGTGTACACTCACAGGGTACATTGACAGCTGTAGTTATGTGTCCCTCTTCAAACTCATCAGGTTCACGGACATCAAAGAGTCTCACTTTTCCATCAGCTATCAAACGCTTCAGCTCAGAGATGGGGACTATTAACACACACACACACACACACACATAGTGTATCAGAAATGTAAAACAAAGTTGCTAGGACCAAGCCATCATACCATTCATGACAGTAACAAAATGCAAAAACACACGTGTTTTAATTATGGGTGTGTCTGTGAATGTGACGATAAACTGTTTCTATGCTATCATCTTGAGCCCATATTACAGAGATTAAAAACAGTATGGGTGTGAAAAGATTGCAGCTATTGTTGATTAGCCCAGATACACTGTGTGTGTATGTGTGTGTGTGTGTGTGTATGTGTATGTGTGTGTGTGTGTTGCTGACCCACCAAAATACACTGTGCGTTCGTTTCTGCTCAGTCCATACACTTTGTGTGTGTGTGTGTGTGTGTCTACCACTGTGTAAACCACAGCACTAACACAGAGATAGAAAAAACTGAAGATGTCACCATGGGTGTGAAAATATTCCTTAAATATGGGAATGTAACTAATACATTAAAATATTCCAAATGCCACCGTAAATGCTAAATTACATCAGACTCCTGTAAAGCTGTGTAAAAACAGGATTCTCATTCTCATTCTTAAACACAAACATGTCTTTGTTGGTCCCATGATTGAGACCTTTGCATTTACCAGAAAGTAACTGCAGGCATTAAAAATAGCCTGATGTTTCTGTTGACAGTAACGTTAAGCAGAACTTATTAAAGAAAGATTATGACAATATTTTAGACATTAGGCCACAAGCCTACCAAATGAAAGCATGAAATGTCTTACTCTATTTGAACTGAACTTTCCTCTTTAACTTAAGCTGTCCAAACAGGCCTCCTAGTCACCTACCAGTGGAAGATGTTTTGTGGTCAGTGTCCCCAGGGCATAAACTTTGTGGTTTTCCCTCGCAGAATTCCTCCTTCTTCTCTTGTTGACCATAGACGCCATTTTGGGTAATAAAGGTCAAAAAGATCAGCAGTAGACATATAGTTCTTTTCATTGTGGCCGCTTTGGTTAAGAGGCTTCACTTCAAACGAGGAGTCCTAGACCGCTTATGAAATCTGACCCTAAATGCAAGCCTATCCATACCGCCCTGGATTCAACGTTGCGTCATTCCGTCACTAGGCTTCCTGACCGCTACGTGCACGGTGGCATGAAGCGGAGGAACAGGCGTAGCGAGCAGCATATGAGTCGCCCGTCCTGGTGAGTCAGAGACATTGTGCAAAATGCATGCGAACTCGGCACAGTCAGTACACCGCTTCACAGAAAAATGTGGTTTTAGTCTATAGACTACTACTTTAATCACATCTATGTGGGTGCATATTTGAGTAAATGATTGCGGCGAAAGAACATTCTTCAGACAGTGGTACGATGCGGGAGCATGACCAGTAGATGGCGCCCAAACCGAGACTGCTACCTGCTCACACTGGAATGCATAGGAGCAGTAGACTTAATAGCTGTAGCAATCAGCAACATCTTTATGTTGATCTGATAAGGTCATGCAATGCCAGCAGAGCTTTCTTTAATTTTTTATGTTTTTATGCGCCCTTGTGGGACATACCACACAAATTTGGTAATCCTAGAGACTCTTCCTTGCTGCTTTTTAATGAATCTACCTAGTGAATCTACCAGCCCACCAAATCAAACAGCCGACCATGTGAAGGTGGCTACTGATGTTAGCCCGACCATGTTACTACTACTAACAGCTTAGCTTAGCCTGGCCAGACTGTGTGTAGATGGCTACTAATGTTAGCTTAGCCTAGCCGTGTGAAGGTGGCTACTCATGTTAGCTTAGCCTAGCCCTGCCTTTACATTTACATTTATGCATTTAGCAGACGCTTTTATCTAAAGCAACTTACATTTTGTCAACTATGAATTGTTCAGGGCCAGTCTACTCTAGAGCAGCTTGGGTTGAACAGTACCCAGTAGGGCACAACAGTGGCAGCTGGGATTAGAACCCACAACTTTTCAGGCTACTTGCACGCTAGCCAGGTTCCTTAACCACTACGCTACCACCGCCCTGTTCCAACCATGTGAAGGTGGCTACACATGTTAGCTTAGACTAGCCCAGCCTGGCCCAACCATGTGAAGGTGGCTACGCATGTTAGCTTAGACTAGCCCAGCCTGGCCCAACCATGTGAAGGTGGCTACTCATGTTAGCTTAGACTAGCCCAGCCTGGCCCAACCATGTGAAGGTGGCTACTCATGTTAGCTTAGCCTAGCCCAGCCTGGCCCAACTGTGTGAAGGTGGCTACTCATGTTAACTTAGCCTAGCCCAGCCTGGCCTGACTGTGTGAAGGTGGCTACTCATGTTAGCTTAGCCTAGCCCAGCCTGGCCCGACCATGTGAAGGTGGCTTGACGTGGCTACTCATGTGGTTTGACATGGTATGATAAGGGTGTGATGAGAATTCTGGGATTGAAATGGGTGTGCATTTGCCTATGCTATAGAACATTAGTAGAATCAGGTCCAGTCATTTCCACAGCCGGTGTCAAGATGACTGCAGCATCAGCTGTGTGAACTATAGAAAGGAGCCATAGTACATTAAAAATGAATCTCTTTACCCCTCTTGATCCCCCCAGTGATGGAAGACCAGCTCAATCCCCAACCCCTTGAGTGATCTCCTAAATGAGCTAACACACCAGGGCCAAAAAGCATGTGTGAGGTTGATGTGAGCATGTGATATTGAGGAATGTGTGGTGTGGTTTTCACATCACAGTAAGGCTCTACTTGCCAAAAGAAGAAAAACACGCTGCGTGTCTAAAATCTGACTGTAGTGGCTTTTTCTTTGTCTGTGTCTTTGTCTTATTAATAACCACTCAGATGACCTTGCTGGAGGGTGTGACTCAAACTACCAAGAAAAGAGATCCAGATACAAAAAAGTCCAAAAATATTGCAGAATTTATTGAAAACAAATATAAATATACTGATCAAAAAGTATAAAACTTAAATTAAAATAAGGATTAATAAGATAAACTAAGGATTGTCTCAGGTCTGGATTCAACTCCTTCTTGGTCGTCTGGTCAAAGACCATCACTTCCTGCTGGAGCCACACCCCATCACCTGTATAAATAGAACTGGTGGCCTACTGACCACTAGAGGGAGGAGAGGAGACTTGTACAAAATAGAATAAAATAATTACTGCAAAATCAAAATAAGAACTTTTTAGCTCCTACACATCCGGCCCCTACGTGTTTTACGCATAAAACAATTACTTATTATAATAAAAGGAGCCAATAAATAGAAATGATAAGGAAAGATGTAAATTACTTTATCGGATCATTAATGTGCATCTTCTAAGAATAGGCACAGTTTAGTAATTGGCCGCTCTATAACACCTGTTCTGGTCTTGAGTTTGACTGACCAGACCAGTCCACTGGAATCAGGCTTCGTTTCCAGGATTCTTGCAAAAGGCCATGAAGATCTTGGGGAGGTAGGGTCAACCATCACCACAATATCACCAACACTGAGGTTTTCTCTGACTATTCTTGTGTCCATCGTCTCCAAAACAAATCTGCCAGATACTGTACTTGTTTCCACCGGCGCCTGGTGTTCAAGTCAGCTTTGGAAAACACGCCAGGAGGGATCAGGTTGAGTATTGAGTAGAAGGAGGTGGTTTGGGGTAAGTGGTTCCAAATCAGAAGGGTCAGAGGATGCAGTGGTGATTGGGCGGTTGTTAAGGATGGCCTCCACCTCACAAAACAATGTCTGGAGACCTTCATCAGTTAGAATTTGCTGGTGTAAAAGAGCATTCAGGACCCACCTGACTGACCTGATCAATCTCTCCCACATGCCACCATGATGAGATGCTGCTTGTGGATTAAAGGTCCAAGTTATCCCTCGTTTATGCAAGGTATTTAGAATTGTGTTGCTGTTTAGACTGGATAAAGCTTGTTTCAATTCTTTTTCAGCGCCAACTAGGTTTGTGACATTGTTGGACCAGATGTGCTGTACCTGGCCACATCTGCATATAAATCTCCTTATTGCATGGATGCAGAAGTCAGTGTCAAGAGAGTATGCCATTTCCAAGTGAATGGCTCTGCAAGATAAACATGTGAAAAGCACACCATATCTTTTAACCAGGCTTCTTCCTCTTTTGGTTACTATTGGACCAAAATAGTCCATGTCACATTGGTGAAAGGGGGGAGGTCGGGTATTGTTATTTCATATGGCAAATTAGCCATCTTTTGTTCTGCCATCCTATTTTTTAGACTCCTACAAGTGGCACATTTTGAAATGACACTTCTTGCTGCACTGTACTGATGATCCAGTATTTTTTCTGCAATTGGCTGAGGATGTCATATCTGTCACAGTGACCGTCAGTGATCGTCAGTGATATGACGAAGTAACAGGCTGGAAATGTGAGACAGTTTTGGAAGAATGATGGAACCTCGCACTATTGCTGGCTATATACTTCAACACAGCCTGACTGTCAATCCAAAACACAGAACTTTGCAAGGGAAGATGCAATTCAACCCTTAACAGCCTGTCCACCTTAACAGACAACACCGCTGCAACCAGTTCTAGTCTCGGGATAGTGAGTTGCTTTAAGGGAGAAGCCCTTGCTTTTCCCATTAGAAAACACACATGTATCATTCCCTGGTCATTGATCATCCTTAGGTAGCTGACTGCTCCATATCCGGTCTTGCTGGCATCAGCAAAATGGTGCAGTTGGATGGACACTGGTTTTGCAAAGTCACTGGGTTTAATACAGCGTGGAACAACTCTGCCAGCTTTGGAAGATCTTCAATCCAGGTCATCCAGTGCTTAGACTGATCTGGAGGTATCCGCTCATCCCATCCATAGCCTTGCTTACAGAGCTGTTGTAACAGTTGTTTGGCTGGGAGAGTGAGAGGGGCTAGAATACCCAATGGATCGTACACAGAGCTCACCATTGACAAAATTCCTCTCTGTGTGTGTGGCTTTTCAGGAACTACAATGTCTAACCTGAAGGTGTAATCTTCCACACTTCACTGAAGTCCAAGAGCTCGGTCAATTGGTAGTTGGTCTTTATCCAGGTCCAAAAATCTAATGTCCTTTCCCCTTTCCTCCTCCTTTATGCTTGACAGCGCAGCTCTGTTGTTGCTCACCCATTTGGTAATGGCTGAAATCCTCCTTTACTGCACAATTCCATCAGGTGGATGTCAACTGGACTGCATCCTGTACTGTAGGCAATGATGAGAGGCAGTCCTCCACATAAAAATTATTGTGTCTGTCAACTGTGACCTGATATGGGGATTGTCTTTCGCTGTTTTTCGCAAAGCGAAGCTGGGACAGCTAGGGGAGGAAACAGCTCCAAATAAGTGTACTAGCATGTGATGGTCTACTGGGTCCTGTTCAATGTTCCCATCTGGCTACCATAAAAAGCGCAGAAAATCTAACTTGATGGAACATAGATTTAATATCTGCCATGAGAGCTATGGGTTCTTGTCTAAACCTAAGCAGAACTCCAACTAATGAGTTGGTAAGGTCTGGGCCTTGCAAAAGTTCTGAGTTAAGAGACATGCCCTGATACACTGTGCCACAGACAAACACCACCCTGAGCGTGTTCTTCATAGGCTGGTATACTCCATGATGTGGAATATACCAAATTCTCCCTTCATCTCCATCCAACTCTTCCTGTGGAACCACTTCAGCATATCCTTGTGCTATGACATCACTCAGAATGTCTGCATATTCCTTATGGAAGGACTCATTTCTCTTTAGCTTTGGAGGCACTGCGTGGCAATGTGACGGTTATTAGGTACTGATTATTGTACTGATTAATAAGCAACTTTTCTAGATTTGCAACAGAGATCCTGTTCACTGTAGTAGACTGACAGTCATTGTCAGCAGCAGACTTGCCATATTTTTGGGGGCCCATTGACTACCCATCCCACTAGGGTCTTTACTGCATAGGGTCCCTCACCCTGACTGTTTATTATCTCCCAGGGCTGATCTTTGATGCATTAGTTCCTATCAACAGCTCAATGTTGCTGTCTATTTCTGGAATGGTGATCTTTTGCAGGTATTGCCATCTGGCAAGATCCTGCTTTGTGGGTATATTGTTAGCAGTCACAGGCATCTCCTTTTGTGTGAACACATCAGGTAATGATATAAAATTGTTTTCATCAAAACTACTAACTTCTAGACCTGAGACCACATACGTTGGAACTGATGTCTCATGGCTCATTGTTTGCAACAAGATGTTTGTTCTTCCCTTAATGTTCAGCTGAGACATGAGCTGTTCTGTACAAAAAGTAGCTGAGCTACCTGGGTCGATGAAAGCATACACTGTGATGACCTTTTGCCCCTTGCTCGCTTTAACATTCACAGGCAGCACGTTAGAGAGAGCACATTACTGGCCCCAATGTGCCCACATGCTTTGGGCTGTGCATGAACACTGTTTACTGCTTCTGTGTCACCTTTTACTTGTTGCTTTGTGTTTTGTTCTATCTTTTCAATATGAAGGACACTGGGATGTTGTTTGGAACATGCTGTACAGGTAAGTCTGTGTTTACAGTGCTTGCTGATGTGCCTTTCACGTAAACAGCCAAAGGAGATCCCTTTTTCCTTTAAGAAGTTTATCTTCTCTGCATGTGTCCTTTTTGCAAATGCATTACAGCACTCCAATGTGTGATTAGTATTGCACATAGGGCAATCTGCTTGTAAAGGTTTACCTTTAGGATGTTAAATGGCATGAGATGAGGTAGTGGAGACACTAGTTGCAAAGCTGACACCAGTGGACCTAGGTTTAGGCTTATTGGGCGACTTTTCTTATGGTCTGGTGGGCCTGTCTTGGGTGTCCCCATACACTGTATCAGAGACTGCTTTCACTTGCCTCTCAAGAAATAATACGAGATCCTGAAATTGAGGTCTCTTCCTCTCCCTCTCCTGAAACTCGCAAACATATGATCGCCACCTCTCTCTGAATTTGTAGGGAAGTTTCATTATTAAGATTTTCATATTTGATGACAATGAGAGTATCTCATTAGAGTGCATTAGAGTAACTCCTCAAGAATATAGAAAACACTAGCAATGCCTTAGTGTCCTCGGTTTTAATGACAGGCCATTCTAATGCCTTTTTAAGATAAGCAGAACAAATCTTGAATTCATCTCCATAGTGTTCATGAAGCAAAGATCTGCCCTTTTCATAGTCTCTGTCTGGGTTCATATGAAGACAACTCCTCACAAGGTCTGTAGGGAGGCCATCACTCATATTTTTTGCCCTTTGAAGGCATTAATAGCTGGGCAGAGGTTTTTTTCAGCTTGCTTGCACTTTCAGATAGACCACTACTTTTAAGCAAATCAAAAGGACTTGAACCTTGCACTGAGCTGGTCCTTTTAATGCCTGTACCATGTCTCTATAATGGGCTGAAAGTAGACACCATCCTTTGGGTGAACACTTGGAGTCTGCACCATGAAAATGGCTTTAGTGATTTTATCCAAAGAAAGAAACTCACTCTCTGCAGCAGCACTTTTCATTGACACGTCATCAAAGTAAGCATTCATGGAGTCTTTACTTTCACTCTGAAGTACTTCATCGGTTTGCTTCACTTGTGTGTCGATTGCTTGTGTTTGTGTTGCGAGACCATAGGTGGGTCTTCAGTGGGACTGATGCCCATAGGTCCTTGTTGTTCCTCAGCAGATATGAGAACTGCAGTTTTAGATAAGGAGATGCTGCAACCTTAACCATGATTGCAGCGTTTTGAGCTTCAGCCCATATTCTTGCAGGCATCACTGATGATGACTTGGACCCACGAGACTTGAGGGAGACTTGAGAAACGGTGTCTTTTGCAGTAACTTCCTCTTCCTCATGTGGTTTAGGTTCAATGGGCTTTGATGCTCCAGATATCCATTCAGACTGATAGCAATAATTTTAGAAGTGTATTCTGCCTCAGACAGCCAGAAGCCGCCACCATTTGGCACAGAAACAATAGCAATCATCCTCCCCTGGTGATCAATGTAATTAAACAATAGGAATCATCCTCCCCGGTGATCAATGTAAATGAACTGCTGGTACCCCTGTGGCTGAACCTTTTGTTCATATTTACATTGCAAAGACCAACTTACCTCAGATAGATTTGGAATGTATTTCTGTATGATATGAAAAGTGAATCTATTCATGTTTGGCATCATCTTTATTGTCTCAGTACAAGGAGTGCAATAGTCAAAGTGCACAATCCATAAGTAATATTTCTGAATGTTGGTGTATACATACACCTGGATAGCCACTTAACAATGCTAATTGCCATAGGTGTATCCTTGGGCCATTAGACACAATGGCGCCAGGTAAAGAAACAATCACCTTTCATTGCACTTCCTTCAACTGTATGCTAAGTGTATGCAACTCCCCTCAGTTAAGTGCATTTAAGTGGAACACTTTCATTGTTTAGTTAGATTTAATAGTGGATGCTTTCGGGCTGAAACCCTTATGTCTCCCTTGACGCGCACCATTGTAAGGATTAAACCTGTTTCCTGAAGTTCCGGAGTCTGCCACCAGTCTGCAATTCTTACCACAAACGAATTACTTTTAAGACACAGAAGAAAGGTTTGAACCATTCATCCTTTAGTACTTAATCTTCTTCCAATAGCTCCTATGCTTTATGCACAGACTTAAATTCCAAAAGTAGTTGCATATACTTTTTTCTGATTTTCCTTGACTTCCTCAATGCCTTCCTAAATGCTTCCTTCTAGTTAAATGAGCAAGTTTTCCTTTTCTAGCATTTTTTAACTTAGATGCTTGTTCAACATCTTCCATTTCTTTTTCTTTGTCTGCGCTGCTAGACGTTACTCCCTCTGGTTTGTTTGTTACCATTGTATCAGCCATGCTTGATTATGAACTATTCAGTCAGTCATCCAAACAACACAGTATTCCACTCCTATAGCAGGCAATGTGATGATTGTATGAATTCATTATAATCCAATCCAATAGTAGACTTCCTTAACTGAATGTTCAGCTTTTAACATCAAGCACAACTTCTGAAATGCACTGAAGGAGGTACGCATCATGCTTTCAAACAATCAGACCATGTGCTTCATAGTTTTCATCAAGCTGTTCTTTTCCAACTCAAACCCAATATTTGTTGATGGAATTCTTCACTTACTCACTGGATGGTATCCAAAAATATGGAAGCGGTCTTTAACTTTTGTAGTGGCTATTTCTTTGTCTGTGTCTTTGTCTTATTAATAACCACTCGGGTGGCCTTGGTGGAGGGTGTGTGGAGGGTCCAGATACAAAAAAGTCCAAATATTGCAGAATTTATTGAAAACAAATATAAATATACTGATCAAAAAGTATAAAACTTAAATTAAAATAAGGATTAATAAGATAAACTAAGGATTGTCTGGATTCATCTCCTTCTTGGTCATCTGGTCAAAGACCATCACTTCCTGCTGGAACCACACCCCGTCAGGTAACATCACCTGTATAAATAAAACAGGTGGCCTACTGACCACTAGAGGGAGGAGAGGAGACTTGTACAAAATAGAATAAGAAAATAAATCAAAATCAAAATAAGAACTTTTTGGCTCTTACACTGACAAAGAGGATGGCTTGTGTGTGTGTGTGTGTGTGTGTGTGTGTGACAGTTCTGCCATTCGTCTCTCTGGACATCCTACTAGTGTGTGTGTGTGTGTCTGTGTGAGAGAGATAGAGTTTAAATCTTGTGATTCCTTTTGATAACAGAAGCATGTGTGTGTGTGTGTGTGTGTGAGAGAGAGATAGAGTTTTAATCTTGTGATTCCTTTTAATAACAGAAGCATGTGTGAGCATGTGACTAATGGAGTAGATGTAGCTACGCCTACTGTAGTCTCTGTGTGTGTGTGTGTGCGTGTGTGTGTGTGTGTGTGACTAAGAGTTTCAAGTTTCAAGGTTATTTATATGTCACATTATTGTTCCTCTTTCACTCAGTGGACTCCACATGAAACTGCACAAGGACTCAAAAATAACAATAACAATAAATTATAAATAAAGTATTAAATTAACCTTATAAATAAAGTGTATATATATATGATTATATTTTATCTATAGAAATCTGATTCCAACATTGGCAGCATAATGACTAAAGATAATTTCACCTTGCCTCGCTTGTGCTCCAGGGGCTATTGTCTGAGCAATTCCATTATTCCATTAGCTCTAAGCTAGTAGTATACAGGAGTATACAGACTAGCATTTCAGCAATGTAGCTAAGACCTATGTCATTATGTCATCACTATGTCTTACAGACAAGGAGTAGGACCTTGTATTTTATTCTGAAATGAACTGGGAGCCTAACCCTAACCCTAATGAAAAGACTTCAGAAATGGTGTGATTTGCTCTCTCTTCTAGGCTTTTGTTAAAAGTCTCTCTGCAGCATTTTGAATTAGAGGTCGTCCACATGGCAACATCTGTTAAAAGTTTCTATGCGTTTTGGCCTTGCGTCCGCATGGCACTGGCATTTTGGGTGACCTTAAACAAAGTTTTTTGAAAACGAGTTTCAGAGTGGAAAAAACGTAGTCGTTTCATTGAGAGACAGAAAAAATGGAAACGTTGTCGCGTGGACAGGGCTTTAGTTGTAGCTTTCTAATTGTCTTCTTGGGGAGGCCAGTAAGGGGAGCATTGCATTAATCAATCTTAGATGAGATAAAAGCATGGATAAGTTTTTCTAAATCCTGCTGTGAAATAATTTTTTATCTTAGCTAGGTAGCATGTATAGATTAAACAAAAGTGTCCCAAGAATGGATTCCTGTGGGACTCCATATGGCATGGTACATTTCTCTAAAACAACCCTAGAGTAGCTGTGTAGGTTACCTGGAGGAAAGCACATTTGCTAGAGGAGACAATCTTAGTCATTTCACATGTTTAAGCAGGCTACTGATTGGCATGGATGCTAAAGTGATGGTGTGCTGCAGGCTATTGATTAGCTGGACACTAGAGTGAATATTGTGGCTACAAGGCTGCTGATTCTACTGATTAGCATTGCCAAGTGATGGTGTGCTGATTGGCTGGTCACTCAAGTGAAGGGTTGAGTCCAAGATTCATGAAATGCAGCAACTTAGTTAATTCACCAGAAACAAAGCTGAGCTGAATGCTTTGTTGCTCGCACTGGCACAGCTGAGAGTGTTTTGTGATTTTATCCAGCCTGATTAAATGCATATAAATACGAGCATTGCCTTCTTTTCAACTTTGCACTCTTATCATTCAACTTAAGGTGGAACTGTGCTTACTATCTTTTTTAAGGCGCTAAGTTTGATATATATATATATATATATATATATATATATATATATATATATATATATATATATTAATGCTGATAGGGTGACTTTTCACCAACCCACCAAACGAAAGAAATGGATAACGAACAAAACGTTTCGCAACTTTGTCGTCTTGAACTCGAGACAAGTCACTTACAACATTCCAAGAGTGGGAGTGATCTCATTACGATCGAAATAGTCGACTGGCCTTCGTTCATTCATGCCTGGTTCATGCCTGTGGTTTTACTGAATAACCCTTTTATAATAGGGGTGCCCACTTTAAATTAAATTGACAAAATACGTTTATTACCACATAGAGTATGAAGGTATATCTATATCTATATATATAGATATAGATAAAATATAAATTTGTATTAACGCGGGGAAAAGTGTAGTTATAAACAGAAGCCAGTTGTATCTCAAACATAATGGTATCGTCTGCCAGGCTGACTCACAGTCACATGGCTTTTTGGGCGTACATAAACACGGAAGCAGGACACCACCTCATTCGCACACTCAGCTGACAATTTTGGTCCAGTTTTAGCGTTTTGTTTTAGCCTTGAAAGCACTTCAAATTCGCCAAAATGCCGATGATGTGTGGTGGAACCGGCGAGCAAGAAGCGGCCACTCCAGAAATCCAGGCGATCTGTGACGAGGTGAGATTATGTGCAAGTAGAGAAGTTGTTCACGTCCCTTTGTTTCTGTTTTTCATTCTCGTTTTGCGCGTGAACACAGAAGTTTCAGGAAGAATTTGTAGTCAGTGTGCGTTTATTTTATCCGTTTGGGTGTAGCCACTTGGTTTTACGGTTTCTCACAGAGATCTGAATGTGAAAGATTCACACCAAAGTCATTTGTAAGCCTATTTTGTGTACCGTTAGTTTAAAATGACTATAAATCATAAAGCTTAGTAGGAAGGACGGAGGACATCAAAAACGTTATAAACCAACTCAGAATTGGTCTAGTCAGTTACTGTGCGACTAATGGGCTACAGCGCAATGATGTGCCAGAGTGATCAAAGCGATCTCTAGTGTACAGTCGCCTTATTTCCATGTAGGATCTTCAAAACAGGGCGTCTCATTGTTTTTCACCTGAAACAATAGCTGTTTGACTACCACTGATTTGTTTATGGACGCAGGAGTATGTGTGTGTGAGTGTGTGCGCAAAAGTGTTGTGCAAAAGTGTTGTGCAAAAGTGTTGTGCAAGTGCAAGATTAATGCTGATTCTACAAAGATTGAAAAATATGTCGTGACACACCCCTCTCACATCTCACTGACTCACTCACAGACTCTCAATTCACTCACATGTTCACACTCTGCATCTCTGCATGGAGTGGAAAGATCTTAATGTAAACTAGATTTTTTCAGATTTTAAGGTGAACTTATAACTGTCCTCTTTGGTGGGTGAGTGGGTGGGCGAGAGAGAGAAGGAAGTATGTAAGGAATGAGGTGTGAGTTTGTTTAAGATTTACATGAACATACCCACATGCACTCACACCCACTCCCATATAGACCTGCAGTGTGTTCACACACACACACACCTACACACCTACCCACTCCCTTACTCACTCATTCACACAGACACACATAAGCACACCCACTCCCATATATACCAGCAGTGTGTACACACACACACTCACCCCTACCCACTTCCTCACACACACGCACACACTCCCCATGTATACCTGCAGTGTGTTCACACACCTAAACGCCTACCCACTCATAACAGAAGTGTACATTCACACACCATCTGTAAAGGCTCTATTTTTGTCAGTGTTTATTCATGGTCTATTTTGACAAAAAAGACCATTTCTGCAGATCCACATGATGGATACATGCATTCAAACATCACTCTCTCTCTCTCTCTCTCTCTCTCTCTCTCTCTACTGAGTTTCAGTTGAGTGGTGCTTCAGTGTCATGACAAAAAGGTGTTTTCATTGCCAAAGCAGTCTTCTAGGATAACGCCTGTTAACAGAACAACATAAATAAATTTAAATGTTCATATCTATAACATCTATCTAAGGTATCTAGGTAAATGTTCATATCTAACATATCTACCATCTGTCTATCAGATAAAGCCTCACGCTGAAGAGCAGACGGGGAAGAAGTATGACGTCTTCACTGCCACACACTACAAATCCCAAGTGGTGGCTGGAACCAACTACTTCATCAAGGTGAGTGTGTGTGTGTGTGTGTGTTCAAATCTGTTTTTTGCACATCCATTCAAAATCTGATTTTTCATTGCCTAAAAGTGCTAAAATCTGATTTGGATGTCCACGTCTCAGGTTACTATGGTAGCCTTGCGTATCAAGTGGAGATGCTAAACAGATGGTTAGCACAAGGCTACAGATAACAACAAAGTGTCAGATGGAGGAACTCATCTTTATTTCTTTATATTGCGTACTGGCACGTTTTGGGTGGGTAGGTGTGTAGGTGCCACTGGTAGTTTTAAAAAGCAGAGTTAACCTTCTGCATTCCACGTGTTGTATGTACGTATGTGTCGTATTGGAAGTGACAACGGTATGTTGAAATCCTACTCAAGTGGTTAGACTGTTCAGATCAAGACAAATCCGATTGAAATTGCAATTGAAACCTCCCTATGTGGGTTGAATCAGATTTGCAATCAGATTTGCAAAGAAAAACGACTCCCCCTGTTTGGATACAATTGTATCACTGTTGTTCCAAGTGTCACACTACTTACCTGCTGCTGATTCTGGAAAATGCTGTTACTGGGCTGGGGGGCGGGGGGGTTGGGTTGGGTTGGGCTGCTGATTCTGGAAAATGCTGTTACTGGGCTGGGGGGCGGGGGGGTTGGGTAGGGCTGCTGATTCTGGAAAATGCTGTTACTGGGCTGGGGGGGGGGCTGGGTTGGGTTGGGCTGCTGATTCTGGAAAATGCTGTTACTGGGCTGGGCTGGGCGGGGCTGGGCTGGGCTGGGTAGGGCTGCTGATTCTGGAAAATGCTGTTACTGGGCTGGGCAGGGCAGGGCTGCTGAGATGTAGTTAGGGTGCTGGGCTATGCCCTTGGCTGCTTTTGTTCCCCTAATCATGGTGAAAAAGGATGGAACTGGAACTGTCCATTCACTAAAGACACTAAAAGTTTTATTGTCAAATTCATCAACAAAACATCATATAACTACACATCCATTAGGTTATTTACTGGTTTAAAGAGGCCATCAGCTAGTCCTTCAGGGTTATTTTCTTCCTATTTTCTCAGCATTTCCAGATCAAACTGACCCTTGGAAAACGTCTGGGATTATTTGTTTGCATCCTCTCTTTTTTTTCTCCCTCCTCCATCTTTAAAGAATGAAGTCATGGAGACAATAACACATCATCATACTGACCTTTTTTCAGTTAGGAAACCAGTTTAAGTTGAGCTTGTTGCGATGTCCGAGTTTTGACATCACTTCACCTTCAACTTTTAACTCCACTTCAACATCCACTTGCTTTGGCTAGAACTGCAAAATGCTGTCTGCATGCATGAAGCACCAGCATCAGCTCTGACCAGAGATCTATGTTGGTCTAGAGTGTGTCCCTATATGGTCTATTGTGTTTCCCTGTGTGTGTGTGTGTGTGTGTGTGTGTGTGTGTGTGTGCGTGTGTGACCCTCCATCTTTCTCCTCTCTGCTGCAGGTCCATGTAGGTGGTGACGATCACATCCACCTCCGAGTGTTCCAGAGCCTTCCCCACGCTGGCCTCAAGAATAAGCTCCACGGCCTGCAGACTGGCAAGACCCATCATGAACCCATCACCTACTTCTAAAACACACACTGACACAATGTGTCTTTTTTGCATGAAATAAAATCCAAGTTCATGACTTGTGTGTGTGTGTGTGTGTGTGTGTGTGTGTGTGTGTGTGTGTGTGTGTGTGTGTGTGTGTGTGTGTGTGTGTGTGTGTGTGTGTGTGTGTGTGTGTGTGTGTGTGTGTGTGTGTGTGTGTGTGTGTGTGTGTGTGTGTGTGTGTGTGTGTGTGTGTGTGTGTGTGTGTGTGTGTGTGTGTGTGTGTGTGTGTGTGTGTGTGTGTGTGTGTGTGTGTGTGTGTGTGTGTGTGTGTGTGTGTGTGTGTGTGTGTGTGTTCCCCCAACCACCTTACTGTGTGTCCAACTGACACCGCTGCTTTCTTTGTTAAAGAGGAGTTTTTGTCCCACAGATGTCAGGGCTGTGATGCAGCTCTGCTCATAGTTCTTTACACACATACACTATTCAATTCAGTTTATATCTCTGGTTTACAAACAGCATAATGACATGCCATTACCTGAAGAGAGGACGTGTGAAATTACACACACACACACACTGAAGGAGGGTATCTGAAATGAGAAGAATTCAATTCAATTCAGTTCAGTTTTATTTATACAGCGCCTTTTACAATAGTATTGTCTCGTGGCACTTCACAGAAGGAGCACCCAAGAGCAACAGGGGCAGGAAAAACTCCCTTATGTTCAGTTAATCTAGGAAGAAACCTTGGGCAGATCCACAACTCAAGGGGCTAACCCAACTGCCAGGGGTCATGGAGAAAAATTACAATCAGTAGTAACCATGACAGACTATAAGTTGCCTATGGTTTTTGCTAAGGTTCATAATAGTTCATAATAGAGTATTATCCCACTTTTACAATACATGGTAGTCAGTCCATAGGTGGTTATCAGAAATTATGGCTGGACAATGTAGCAGCGGCCAGGCATAGTGACAAACTCAAAGGAATGAGATGGGTCATGGGGGTAACAGTAAGGGTCCATTTGACAGCGCCATTGTGAGGGGGGGTCAATCACAAAGCCTCAGGAAGGGGAGTCGGGCCCAGCATCGGCGTCCAGGAAGGTCCTCTGTGATGGGGAGTCGGTTGTGACATGTGCCTCCCGTAATGTTGGTTGTAGTCCACTCAGGAGGGGAGGGTGAGAGGAGTCCGCCGGAATGAGGCAGAGATGACACTCAGCAAAGATAATTGTGGACAGAGGAAAATAGTGAATTAGGCCAGGCACACATACACACACACATACATATATACACATACACACACACACATATATAAATAGAGAGAGAGCTGAAAGAGAGAGAGAGAGAGTTGTACGGCATGACACATGAAGGTTGTGTGGCGGCACTAGGCTATAGCAGCTTAACTAAGGTATGATGCATGGTAACCCAGCACCACTGCAGGGATGGTCAGTGGCTGCCATGCCTCGCAAGTGGGGGCAACAGCAGAGGCCGTCCCTCCCAAAAGACCCATGAGAAGTGATGATTTGCCAGCACCATCCCTAACTATGGGAAACAGTAAAGAGGAAGGTTTTAAGTCTAGACTTAAAGGTATTGAGAGTGTCCGCTTGTCGTATGTGGGGGGGGGGATTATTCCACAGGAGGGGTGCACGGTAACAGAAGGCTCTTCCTCCTATCGTAGATTTTGATATTCTTGGGATTACAAGGAGACCAGCATTTTGGGATCTTAGGGTTCTAGGAGGGTGGTAAGGGACAAGTAAGTCTTTAATATATGTTGGTGCATCACCCTTTAGGACATTAGGACCCAACTGGAACTACAGATACAGTGCTGGTTGGCTTTGTTAACATCTAAGATGATGATGTGGTTTCCACTCCCATTATGGCTTTAATTTCATTCATGATGGTGAGTATATTGTATGGGATTCATTCATGATGGTGAGTATATTGTATGGGATATATTCATGATGGTGAGTATATTGTATGGGATATATTCATGATGGTGAGTATATTGTATGGGATATATTCATGATGGTGAGTATATTGTATGGGATTCATTCATGATGGTGAGTATATTGTATGGGATATATTCATGATGGTGAGTATATTGTATCTGATACAGTGACAGCCAAGTCAAGGTGGCATCATGCTGCATCATTCCTGGGCCTTGAGCAGTGTGACCAAGAGGAGCACTTGCACCCTGAGGCCTCCCCATCAAACTAACTACACCAAAACACACCTTACACAACACACCATGCCAAAACACACCTTACACAACACACCATGCCAAAACACACTTTACACAACACGCCATGCCAAAACACACCTTATACAACACATCATGCCAAAACACACTTTACACAACACGCCATGCCAAAACACACCTTATACAACACATCATGCCAAAACACACTTTACACAACACGCCATGCCAAAACACACCTTATACAACACATCATGCCAAAACACACTTTACACAACACGCCATGCCAAAACACACCTTATACAACACATCATGCCAAAACACAACTTACACTTTTTTTACACAATTCCAGGGATGTGGATGCAATGGAGTAGACCTACTGCCCCACCCCCACCTCCCAACAAAAACAACTTTTTCAGAAAGCTCTGGACGTGCTGAATGTGAATTTGAATTTTAACACTGAACATTTTGGGATGCACAACCTTCATGGTTTCCCCATGAATAGCTGTTGTGTGTTGGGTGTTGTGTGTTGTGTGTTGGGTGTTGTGTGTTGGGTGTTGGGTGTTGTGTGTTGGGTGTTGTGTGTTGGGTGTTGGGTGTTGTGTGTTGGGTGTTGGGTGTTGTTCATTTCTTGCAATTTGCAGTATTTTAAGTTGAAAGTGCATTAGTGTAATTAAAGTGCATTAGTGTAATTAAAGTGCAGTATAGATATTAAGAGAGATTAAGAATAAGAGGTTAAGTGCATTTCTAGTATTCAGACATTCAAGCCAGGAGATATTCTTGGAAGAGCCCAGTCTTCAAGAGTTTCTTGAAGTTGGAGAGGGTGACTGTTGATCTGGTAGCACTTGGCAGTTGATGAGTTGTAAGTTGCTTTGGATAAAAGCGTCTGCTAAATGCATAAATGTAAATGCAATGAAGGTTCTGGAGAGACTGGTCTTGCTGTCATATACCTGCTACAATGAGCCCATTCACTGTGAGGATCACATTCTTTGACTTCTCTAGTGCTTTTAACACCATCCAGCCTCTGCTTATGGGTGAGAAACTGCGGGGGATGGGTGTTGACAGCAGTATGATCTCCTGGATTACTGACTACTTGACAGGCAGGCCACAGTTTGTCCATCTGGGCAGTGTCCTGTCTGATGTGGTGGTTAGTGATGAAGGAGCTCCACAGGGTACTGTGCTTTCTCCCTTCCTCTTCACGTTAGAAACCCCTGACTTTCAGTACAACTCTGAAGATTAAGAAATATTACTTATGGATTGTTCTGACAAGTCCTACACTTTGACTATTGCACTCCTTGTACTGAGATAAAAAAGATGATACTAAACATGTCTTTACAAGGTAAATATGAACAAAAGGTTCTACCCAGCCACAGGGGTACCAGCAGTTCATTTACATTGATCACCGGGGAGGATGATTCCTATTGTTTAATTACATTGATGACCAGGGGAGGATGATTCCTATTGTTTAATTACATTGATCACCGGGGATGGATGATTCCTATTGTTTCTGTGCCAAATGGTGGCGGCTTCTGGCTGTCTGAGGCAGAATACACTTCTAAAATTATTGCTATCAGTCTGAATGGATATCTGGAGCATCAAAGCCCATTGAACCTAAACCACATCAGGCCCGTCACCACGGGACCGTCCTCCCCGTCCCAGCGGGTCCGCCTCCAGGTCCGTCACCACGGGACCGTCCTCCCCGTCCCAGCGGGTCCGCCTCCAGGCCCGTCACCACGGGACCGTCCTCCCCGCCCCAGCGGGTCCGCCTCCAGGCCCGTCCTTCGAAGCATCTGTGCAAATCTGCAGTCTCTTAGTGGGATCAAAATACGCAAGCACATGGGCATTTGTCAGTGTGGTCTTTAGAACATTCAATTCTCACTCATTCTGCCATGAACTCTTTGGAATCATGGAATAGTTCCCTCAGTGCTGATGTTCTTGCTGATAGGTTGGGTTGGGGTTAGGTTGAACTCACCAATAAGGTTCATTATTCCCATTACTCTGAGCACCACTCTTTTGTCTGGGGGCGTGGCATGCTTAGGAGGGCTTGTATTTAACTGTCGTCTACCTCCAGCAGACAGAATGCTATGTCTTGCACACCACACACCAGTCTTTGGTCTTTGGAGCACTTTTGCCAGTCTTTGCTCCTGTAATGCGGTGCCCAGATGACATCATCATCCACATCTAAACACGCCCCTTTAGGCCCTCTAGCATGTTACCCAATGACACATTTCCAGTGCTGAGATGATGAGATGTTTTAGTATCTGGTAGTGTATATTTTTATGTTTCCGTTTAAATCTCCTGGGTCTGTGCATATTTTTAATTCTTTACTTTGGTTCTTTTTGTTCACACACACCATTCTGTTGGTTCTTCCACTTTTGTAATGTCTTTTAATCTTAATTTTTAATCCTAAGTGGAGCTGGAATTCTCTTAGGATCACTGGCTTGTATCCTCCTTTGGCTCAATGTTGTACATGTATGGAAGGTATCCCAGTCCTTTAAAAACACCATGGAGTCAACTGTGCCTGTGTGTGTGTGTCTGTGTGTGCACTCCCTGCTTGTGAGCAGTCGGTGTGATAGACCAGTGTTTCTCAACCTTTTTCCAGTTGTGGCACCCTTTACATGAATATAAAACACTTTACTTGACGGGTCCCTTCATAACACATTCATTGCAGCTGTCATAAACTGCACATAAAGCATTCATGAATGTTTCATGAGACATGACTCAACATTCATACCAACCCTTTCATGAATGTGGAAGACAGAACAGAACGACAACAACTTGTCAAAATAAAAGTACAATCGCAAAGCAGCATTGCCGTTTCTGTTCCAAACCTATGACCTGATTACGTCACATCTGAGTCAATGGGCTAGCCTAGTGCCAAACAGACAGAACATGGTCAAGCAAACAATTTTTGTTTTTTGAAAAAATTTATTTGTTTTATAATGTAACTGATGAATGCTGATGATTTCTCTGCTGATCTTTTGTCCAACCGTTCCAGGTTACACAAATACGGGTCAGCTGAATGTAGGCTAGTTTACCTCCCAGTGTTAAACTCAGTGATTATGAATACTTCACAACTTGTATATTAAAGTGACATTCAATGTAGACTTCATAAGATATTCATGAGATATTTACAAAGGCTGCAGAGATGAAATATATGGTATCCAGGTTACACAAATAGGATAACACCTTCCAGTGTTAAACTCAGTACACACATACACACACACACACACACACAGGGCATGTTGAAACATGGGAGCAGATTTCTATAGTGTTTCTATAGGGAGGAAAAATTCAGGCACACAATGTTCTGGGAAAGGTGGTAAACACTATGTGTGTGTGTGTGTGTATTAGAGGGTGTGTGAGTGTGTGTGTGAGTGAGTGTGAGTGTGTGTGTGTGTGTGTGTGTGTCTGTGTACTTGTAAGTGTGTGACAGAGAGAGAGTAAGATGGATAGGTTGAAGACACTTCCAATACACAGAATCTACATAGACTGTTCCTCAAACACACACACATTGTTCCTCAAACACACACACACACACACACACACACATTGTTCATCAAACATACACACACACTCACACACACACACATTGTTCATCAAACATACACACACACACACACACACACACACACACACACACACACACACACACATTGTTCCTCAAACATACACACACATACACACACACACACACACACACACACACACACACACACACACACACACACACACACACACGAGTGCTGTATTTCAGCCCTGTGATGTAAATGGTGTTTGTGTGTGCATGCATGTGTGTGTGTCTCTTTCTGGAGTAAAGCAGACATTCTTGGTGAGTGCATGTGTGTGTGTGTGTGACTGCTCAGTGCTCAAGATAGCTTTTGTCATGGTAATAACACTGCATGAATTGAATGGGGTGAAGAATGTCCCTGTGAGAGTAAAAGAGAGGGACAGACAGAGAGAGAGAAGGAGAGAGAGAGAGAGAAGGAGAGAGGGGGGGGTGAGAGAGAGAGAGAGAAGGAGAGAGACGGGGGGGTGAGAGAGAGAGAGAGAGAGAGACGGGGGGGGGATAGAGAGAAAGGAGGGGGGAGAGAGAGAGAGAGAGAGAGAGAGAGAGACGGGGGGTGAGAGAGAGAGAGAGAGAGAGAGAGAGACGGGGGGGTGAGAGAGAGAGAGAGAGAGAGACAGGGGGGGTGAGAGAGAGAGAGAGAGAAGAGAGACGGGGGGGGTGAGAGAGAGAGAGAGACAGGGGGGGTGAGAGAGAGAGAGAAGAGAGACGGGGGGGGGTGAGAGAGAGAGAGAGACAGGGGCGGTGAGAGAGAGAGAGAGAGAGAGAGACAGGGGTGGGGGGGTGAGAACAGACTCATCAAAACATCACATTATTGTCATCAACTCCATGCAGTTTTGTGTGTGTGTGTGTGTGTGTTTGTACACGTGTGTGTGCGTTTTCATGTGTGTGCACACGTGTGTGTGTGTGTGCATGTATGTGTTTGTGTGTGTGCATGTATGTGTGTGTGTGTGTGTTTACTAGTGTGCGTACGCCTGTGTGTGTGTGTTTGCATGTGTGCATACGTCTGCGTGTCTCTGTATGCCTGTGTGTGTGTGTGCGCGTGCATGTGCATGTGGATGCGTGTGTCTGTGTGTGTGTGTGTCTGTCTGTGTGCGTGTACGGGCATGTGGATGCGTGTGTCTGTGTGTGTGTACCTGCATGCATGTGGATGCGTGTGTGTGTGTGTGCGTGAGTGCATGTGGGGGTGTGTGTGTGCGTGTGTGTCTGTGTGGGTGTGTGCGTGCGGGTATGTGTGTGTGTGTGTGTGTGCGTGCATGCATGTGTGTGTGTGTGTGTGCATGTAGGTGTGTGTGTGTGTGTGCGTGCATGTGGGGGGGGTGTGTGCATGTGTGTGTGTGTGTGGGTATATGTGTGTATCTGTGTGTGTGTGTGCGTGCATGTGTGTGTGTGTGGGTATATGTGTGTATCTGTGTGTGTGTGTGTGCGTGCATGTGTGTGTGTGTGTAAGTGCGTGCATGAGGGGATGTGTGTGGGTATATGTGTGTGTGTGTGTGTGTGTGTGTGTGTGTGTGTGTGCGTGCATGCATGTGTGTGTGTGTGTGTGTGTGCGTGCATGTGGGGGTGTGTGTGGGTATATGTGTGTGTGTGTGTGTGTGTGTGTGCAGCCATGCAGGCTCCTGATCTTTTGTTTCTGTACAAAATTGCTGATCTCTAGTCTGTGAGTTTCAACCAAGTTACTGAATATTCCTAAACACAGAACACTCACTGTTGCAGACTCACGTACACACACACACACACACACACACACACACACACACATTCACACGTATAAACTAATGTTGACATAAAATCTAAACCTAAAATGGTCGTTTCCTGTCTTGTGTGAGTTTGTGGAGTTGCATGTGTGCACATGTCACTACCCCTCCCACTCAATCTGCCAAATGTTACATAACACCCTCTGCCCCAGGTGTGTGTGTGTGTGTGTGTGTGTGTGTGAGTGTGAGCACACACACATACTTCACCTGGCTCTATATTTGCTGCCACTGGATTTCTGGGGGTATGGCCTTAGGGCAGATCTGTGGGTGTGTGTTTTGGGGGATGGGGTGATGTGTATGGGGTAATGAAGTGTGGAGAAATTGGTGGTGGTGTGTGTGTGTGTGTGTGTGTGTTTGTGTGTTTGTGTGTGTGTGTGTGTGTGTGTGTGTGTGTGTGTGTGTGTGTGTGTGTGTGTGTGTGTTTGTGTGTGTGTGTGTGTGTGTGTTTGTGTGTGTGTGTGCCCGGCCCCTCCCCTCCCCTTATCAGGCTGTATAAAGGGGCAGTGTGAGCAGCACAGTGTACCAGTAGAGTCTCACTCACACTCACACACACTCCAGTAGCTATGGCGACTGTTTCTACAACAACCAGCCTAAGTGTTCTGGGATGCATTTTACTGACGCTGGTGCCCATCAACAATGGGGAGATCTTGCCACAAGCGGACTTTAATGTACAAGGGGTGAGCATACTCACACACACACTCACACACACACACACAACCACACACTAAGTAGACACACAAGTATATAGTCAGAAAAAAAACATTTCACACACACACACACACCATATAGAAATTTACTCAGAAAAACATCTAATGTTCAATGGGTGAGCATGCTCACACACACTCACATACACACATATTCACACTCACACATATACACACATATACACACTCACATACACACATGTATACACACATATATGCACACATATATTCACACACACATATATACACACACATATATACACACACACTTCAGATAATGTGGGTTCACACTTCTTTGCATATAGTTCATGGCAGTTTATTGTCCTACGTCATGATTGGTTATTGGATGCAGATGTTGTGTAAATGATGCAGGACTGGTTATTTTTGTGTGAATGTTTTGTAACTGTTGTGTGAATGTTTTGTGACTGTTGTGAGGTTGGGTTTTGGGGTGCTACTGGTTGATGAATGGTAGTTGATTGGTTGTTTTTGTAGAGATATCTGGTAAATGGTACCTGATTGGTTGTTTTTGTACAGATGTCTGGTAAATGGTACCTGATTGGTTGTTTTTGTACAGATGTCTGGTAAATGGTACC
>JAIFZK010000009.1:27965000-27967500 GCA_027481765.1 Tenualosa thibaudeaui | reverse complement strand
CACACACCATCACACACACACCACCACACACACACCCCCAGACACACACCATCAGACACACACCACCAGACACACACCATCAGACACACACCACCAGACACACACCATCAGACACACACCACCAGACACACACTCCCAGACACACACCATCAGACACACACCACCAGACACACACCCCCAGACACACACTCCCAGACACACACCATCAGAACCACACCACCACACACACACCCCCAGACACACACCACCAGACACACACCTCACCAGACACACACCATCAGACACACACCACCACACACACACCACCAGACACACACCATCAGACACACACCACCAGACACACACCATCAGACACACACCACCAGACACACACCCCCAGACACACACCCCCAGACACACACCACCAGACACACACCATCAGACACACACCACCATCTACCGCTACAATGTTAAATAAACTAAACGTTTGGCTGTCTTGCAATTGCAGTGTTGCAACATTGCTGATAAAGAGACCAAGATATTTTCTAGCAACTGCGTTATTTAGGAGGTTTCTGTCAGACAATGCTTCTGTTAGCATGTGAACTTCTCTCATACTTGCCAACAAAGTACTGCCTGCTGACAAAGTGCTGATTTCTGTAGCCTAGCATGTTGCTAATGACTCCTACAGTGGTCTGGTCAAGTCAAATCCAGGAGAAAACAAAGTGAGAGGGCCAGTCAGATGCTTGCTCTGTCCGCATCTGTATTAATGGTTCGACAGTTAAAAAATTGGGGAGGTCTCCATCATCCGTTGGACAGCTGTTTGAAGAGGGCTAGCAGAGGTGGAGCGCTCTCTCTCTCTGTGTGTGTTAACGGATATGGAGAAGTATTAATTAAGCTTTACGCTCCACAACACACATAAACACCCAAACAGCATGGATCACCCCCCCCCCCCCCAACCACACACACACGCACACACCTCTACTCTGACATCAATTTCCCCTTTCCCAATACAACAAGCAGACTGCCAGCCCCACCTGTCTCTCTCCATCTCTCCATCCCAAGTACTCTAGCCTTTCTTCCCAAGACAGGATGGAGTGGCTTTTGTCTTCTGTTCACCACTAAACAAAACCTCACATCATTTTTGTTTAATGATTTAAGATGCACAACATACTCATCCATTATTGAGTATGTGTGTGTGTGTGTGAGAGAGAGAGAGAGTGAGAGGGAGAGAGACAGACACTCAGACACATTGGTTCAGTCAAAAATCGTTGGTTACTGCAGCTGGCCAAGACTTACTTCTATCCTGACTCTCCTTCCAACACACACACACACACACACACACACACACACACACACACACACACACAAATAAACACACACACACACACACACACACACACACACACACACACACACACACACACACATGCAGGCCCATATGTGGGTGTTCACTACTCCATCAGAACATAAGACTACTCTGCTGACATCACGATTTCACGTGTCTTCAAATCTTCCCGGGAAATAAGCACAAATAAGTGTGACGAGTTAATGTCTCTACTGCTAAAAAGGAGCACGTGATGCTTTAGTTTTTTTAGTTTTCAGGATTATTTGCTCTCTCTCTCTCTCTCTCTCGTGCCGTCAATCATCTCTGACGTCTTACTATGATATTGCCATATTTCGCATCTGGCAAACATCTCTCTCTCGCTCTCGCTTTCTCTCTCTCTCTCCATCCCCCTCTTCAGCGCTTGGATTTGCGCATGTCCGATCCACTAAGCGCAAATCTGTCTCCAAAATGGCTACCGCTAGCCTCCTCCGAAGGGTTCTCGTCCTTCTCACATTGCTATGTAAGTTTACCTTTAGATTTGATTTGTATTCAAGTCTTTGTGAACAGGTAACGCTTTCCCGCTTGCTGTGAAGTCTTGATTGATGTGGAACTTTGCCGGCTTGGCTCCGATCGGTGAGGATGTTGTTCTCAACAGTTGCGCCTCACACCAAAGTCTCTCAACTCCTCGCGCGTCCCCGGGAATAGAGGCACCGTTACTTCGTGAAACATGTTGGAAAAATGCCTTGAAGTTGGGACTGCTTTTATGCGACGCTTTAAAAACTCGCAGTGCTTCAGAAGTTAAGATTCGGGGTTGTTAAGTCGTATTCACATATTGTCAGTGGTGATTCGCGGGTATAACTGGCTTTGGTTTGGAGACTTACTTTTAAAGTCTGTTAAGACAAAACGCTGGGCTCTTTCGAAAATAATACCCAGTTGTCATGAATCTTGTTTATGGTGTCTAGTGATGACTGATTTTTTTCTATTTTTACAGACACTTTTGTTTGTTTATGTTGTGAGAAATGTTAACAGTACGATATTGAAGAGATGTTTTGATAAGGGCTGTTAAACGAAACGAAACAAAGTTGTTTTTAAGAGTTTCTCTTGTCGAGCTTCAGTTGTGTTTACTCTGTTGTGCCTGGATGTCTGGAAAATACCGATCTGGACGGGTTTAATGTGGATGACATGAGCGCTACAGTA
>JAIFZK010000009.1:27947500-27960000 GCA_027481765.1 Tenualosa thibaudeaui | reverse complement strand
TCCCATTTCCTCATCCTGAACAGACTCAAGGGATATGTGTGTGTGTGTGTTTGTGTGTGTGTGTGTGTGTGTGTATGTGTGTGTGTGTGTGTCATGTATACGTGTGTGACTTTTAATTTGTTTGTATGTTGCATAATTGTGAGGTTTTTTGTGGTTGTATAATTAGATAATGTGGGTGTGTGTATGCATGTGTGTGTGTGTGTGTGTGTTATTGTGGTCATATTGCTAGATAATCGGCCATCTGATCATACTATTATTGTTGTTCCTACCCTGGAGCACCTAAGGGATAACCTACTTACTGGCCTTCCATGAAGTGTGTGTGTGTGTGTGTGTGTGTGTGTGTGTGCGTGCATGTATGTGTGCGTGCATGTATGTGTGTATGTATGTGTGTGTGTGTGTGTGTATGTATGTATGTATGTATGTGTGTATGTATGTGTGTGTGTGTCTGTATATATTTATCTCTGTCCCCTCCCATAAGACGTGTCCCTCTCTTGTTCCTGTCTGAGTTTGAAGGTTGATTGTGTGTCTTATCTTGGATGTAATACACGTAATTCTTGTACTTCTGATGATGGTATATTAAACATGATATTCCTTGTGTTTTCCTGCCATTAAACAATAGTATGTTTACTTGGTAGGAGCACAACATTGGAGTCTGTCAGAATGGTAAAGAAACAGCGGTTGTAGCATAGAGCACCATGCAGCATGTGTTTCCATGCTGGACCCATTTATCAGACGGACCAGGAACAGAACCACAACCAGCCAAAACAATGCAGGAAATTCAGCTTTATTTAATTCACCTTTATTTAATTCACATTTATTTAATTTCATTTATTTCTCAGCTGAAGCTGCTGACTACAGAATGAGAGATGGAGCTGAGTGTGTCTACATCACTGTTTGCAAGGCCACTTTGGGACTGATGGGTTGTTGTGTTATGTGAACTTTGTTGATCTTTGCTCTTAGTAGCTGAGTGGCATGCATGCGCTCATGTTGTCTGGCTAAGGAGCAGGAAATGCAGTGAGGTTGTGTGTGGTGACCTGTGAGTTTAGAGATGTTTGGGGATGTTTAGGGAAGTGAATGGATAGAGGAGAATCCTGAAGCCATAGTGTGAAATTATTAGAGACTCAAGTCTGAGCCCTGGACTCCAGATACTCCAAGCCTGTGTCTCCTTCTTCATCTTCCTCTTCCTCTCTCTCAATTCAATTCAGTTCAGTTCAGTTCAGTTCAGTTCAGTTCAGTTCTATGTATACAGTATCTTGTGCAGTAGTATGTCTCATAGTGCTTGAAGAGCACCAGGGTCTCCCTCATTTCTCCATGTTCAGACTGCAGTCTCAGTCTCAGTCCATTTGAATGAATCAGATTCCTGTTTACAGCCCAACCCACACCACCCACTCTGTGTGATTATCTGCTGTTTTAGGCTCGCGTGTGTGTGTGTGTGTGTGTGTGTGTGTGTGTGTGTGTGTGTGTAAACATTGTTTGATCTGCTATGCACAAAATTGATGGATAGGATAATAACAGTGCCTTTAGTCCAAAGGGGGAAACACACACACTCTCTCTCACACACACACACACACACACACACACACACACACACAAAAGTGCAAGATTACAAGTGCTGTGAGATTAAAATATAAGTGTGTGTGTATGTGTGCATTTGTGTGTGAGAGAGAGTTTGTGTGTGTGTGTGTTTTCCATGTAATACCTAACCCAACACACGCAAACATTGAAATCTCATGTTTCTTATAGGTCTATGTGTGTGTGTGTGTGTTTAAATCTTAGCCACAAAGAAGGATTTGGCCAGTTTAAATTCATGTCCATTGTTTCCATGTCTTGTGTTTTGTGTGTGTGTGTGTGATTGATAGATAGATAGAGATACTTTATTTATTCAGAAGGAAATGAAGGCGTCCAGTAGCTTATACACAACATACATACACAAAGGCACACAGATGCGACATCTACACACACATCCACACACACATCCACACACACATCCACACACACATCCACACACAGTTGTCCACACACACATCTACACACACATCCACACACACATCCACACACACATCCACACTGAGTAGGGATGAAATCAGTTGTGTGCCAGTAAAGTTACAGTAAAGTTAGCTTGATAAGTGTGTGAGGAGCAGTGTGGAGATGTGCAGAAGGGGCAATGCTATCATAGTAATGCTATCATAATGCTATCATAGTAATGCTATCATAATGCTATCATAGTAATGCTATCATAATGCTATCATAGTAATGCTATCATAGTGCTATCATAATGCTATCATAGTAATGCTATCATAATGCTATCATAGTAATGCTATCATAGTAATGCTATCATAATGCTATCATAGTAATGCTATCATAATGCTATCATAGTAATGCTATCATAGTAATGCTATCATAATGCTATCATAGTAATGCTATCATAGTAATGCTATCATAATGCTATCATAGTAATGCTATCATAGTAATGCTATCATAATGCTATCATAGTAATGCTATCATAGTAATGCTATCATAGTAATGCTATCATAATGCTATCATAGTAATGCTATCATAGTAATGCTATCATAGTAATGCTATTATAGTAATGCTATCATAGTAATGCTATCATAATGCTATCATAGTAATGCTATCATAGTAATGCTATCATATAGTAATGCTATCATAATGCTAATCATAGTAATAATGCTATCATAGTAATGCTATCATAGTAATAATGCTATCATAGTAATGCTATCATAATGCTATCATAGTAATGCTATCATAATGCTATCATAGTAATGCTATCATAGTAATGCTATCATAGTAATGCTATCATAATGCTATCATAGTAATGCTATCATAGTAATGCTATCATAATGCTATCATAGTAATGCTATCATAGTGCTATCATAGTATGCTATCATAGTAATGCTATCATAGTAATGCTATCATAGTAATGCTATCATAGTAATGCTATCATAATGCTATCATAGTAATGCTATCATAGTAATGCTATCATAATGCTATCATAGTAATGCTATCATAGTAATGCTATCATAATGCTATCATAGTAATGCTATCATAGTAATGCTATCATAATGCTATCATAGTAATGCTATCATAGTAATGCTATCATGGTAATGCTATCATAGTAATGCTATCATAGTAATGCAATCATAGTAATGCTATCATAATGCTATCATAGTAATGCTATCATAGTAATGCTATCATAGTAATGCAATCATAGTAATGCTATCATAATGCTATCATAGTAATGCTATCATAGTAATGCTATCATAATGCTATCATAGTAATGCTATCATAGTAATGCTATCATAGTAATGCTATCATAATGCTATCATAGTAATGCTATCATAGTAATGCTATCATAATGCTATCATAGTAATGCTATCATAGTAATGCTATCATAATGCTATCATAGTAATGCTATCATAGTAATGCTATCATGGTAATGCTATCATAGTAATGCTATCATAGTAATGATATCATAATGCTATCATAGTAATGCAATCATAGTAATGCTATCATAATGCTATCATAGTAATGCAATCATAGTAATGCTATCATAATGCTATCATAGTAATGCAATCATAGTAATGCTATCATAGTGCTATCATAGTAATGCAATCATAGTAATGCTATCATAATGCTATCATAGTAATGCAATCATAGTAATGCTATCATAGTGCTATCATAATGCTAGTGCAAACTCTACAACTTACTTTAGTATATTGGGCTACACAATATATCCAAATAATCACTACTTTACTATACATGAACAAAAGTAAAAGACTTAAAAAGTGTGTGTGTGTGTGTGTATGTATGTGTGTGTGTGTGTGTGTGAGAAAGAAAGAGATCAGAGAAGGATAAACATTTGAGGGTTGATCATGACAGTCCAGCTGTGTCATTGGGCCAGTGGATTGAAGCCCTCGGTCGGGACCTTTGGGAAGAATCTCTAAAATTTGTACTTTGGGAAAAATCATTTGGTTGCATTGTGAAGTTAAAGTTGAATCTCCCACAGCTAAAATCATTTCATTGCATTGAAGTGCAGTGAAGTTAAAGTTGAAGTTGGTGGACATCTGGAACCTTCTACTGAACAAGAGTGGATTCAGTCCTCTGCCCATGCATTGTGTGTGTGCGTGTGTGTGTGTGTGTCAGAGAGAGAGAGACAGAGTGTGTGTGTGTCCATCAGGTATCTCAAATGGCAAAAATGATCTTCCTGCCATTGTTCACACTGACACCTGGACATGAGAGAGATTTGACAGGGTAAGGACAGAGAGGGAGAGAGAGAGAGAAAGAGAGAGATGGAGAGAAGGAGAGAGAAAGAAAGAGAGGTAGAGAGAAAGAGAGATGGAGAGCGAGAGAGAGAGAGGGAGATAAAAAAAGGAAGAATGACCAGAAATGTTTTGTTTACAGGTCTATTGAAATATTAAAGGAAGAAAGTTTTGGAGAATGAACAGAATAGGGAGAGAAGAGGAATAGTTGATGAGGACAAAACAGAGAGAGATGCCAAGAGAAAAAGGAGAGAGAGAGAGCAGGGGCTAGAAAGAGAGGATGTGAGTGGACATTAGTGTCATCACCATGCCATTTCCCACTTCCTGTTTCCTGTCTGACAACTTCCTGTTTATGTCAGGTCTTAGTAATCCACACAGAAGTGGGTCAGGTGTGTGTGCACATGTATGTGTGTGTGTGTTTGTGCACCTGTGTGTGTGTGTGTGTGTGTGTGTGTGTGCACCTGTGTGTGTGTGTGTGCACCTGTGTGTGTGTGTGTGTGTGTGTGTGTGTGTGTGTGTGTGTGTGTGTGTGTGTGTGCACCTGTGTGTGTGAGTGTTTTGTGGATGAATCACATCAGTAGTTGGAGGGTTAGAGCTGTTGGAGCTCCATTCACCTCTCCTGCTGCTACTGATATCATTCATGTGACTGTGTGTGTGTGTGTGTGTGTGTGTGTGTGTGTGTGTGTGTGTGTGTGTAAAATGGTTGGCACGATACAGCCTCATGTTGTGTGTGTGTGTGTGTTGTGGCCTTTGTAAGTGAGGTTGTGTGAATTTATGTCCTTATTGCAGCCTTCACCTGCCACTGCGGTCACCCCCACACACACACACACACACACACACACACACACACACACACACACACACACACACACACACACACACACACACACACACACACACACACACACACACACACACACACACACACACACACACACACACACACACACACACACACACACACACATACACACACACACACACACACACACACACACACACACACACACACACACACACACACACACACACACACACACACACACACACACACACACACACACACACACACACACACATATGGCCCTCTCTATCATAAGCTCATATTTATACAGACACTCTCTCTCTCTGTTACACACGCACATGCACACACACACACACACACACGTACACACGCACACATATGGCCCTCTCTATCATAAGATCACACTCGCTCTTTCTCTTTCTCTCTCTCTCTCACACACACACACACACACACACACCATACACACGCACACACACACGCACACCATACACACGCACACACATACACACACATGGCCCTCTCTATCATAAGCTCACACTCCCTCTCTTTCTCTCTCTCTCTCTCCCTCACACACACGCACACACACGCATATGGTCCTCTCTATCATAACATATTTATACAGACGCTCTCTCTCTCTTACACACACACACGCATGCACGTGTGCACACACACACATACACACACATGTCTGATTGTGTGTGTCTGGTGGTGTGTGTCTGATGGTGTGTGTGTGGGGGGGTGTGTCTGATGGTGTGTGTCTGGTGGTGTGTGTGTGGTGGTGTCTGTCTGATGGTGTGTGTCTGATGGTGTGTGTCTGATGGTGTGTGTCTGATGGTGTGTGTCTGGTGGTGTGTGTCTGATGGTGTGTGTCTGATGGTGTGTGTCTGATGGTGTGTGTCTGGTGGTGTGTGTCTGATGGTGTGTGTCTGATGGTGTGCGTCTGATGGTGTGTGTCTGGTGGTGTGTGTCTGGTGGTGTGTGTCTGGTGGTGTGTGTCTGATGGTGTGTGTGTGGTGGTGTGTGTGTGGTGGTGTGTGTCTGATGGTGTGTGTCTGATGGTGTGTGTCTGATGCTGTGTGTGTGGTGGTGTGTGTCTGGGGGTGTGTGTCTGGTGGTGTGTGTCTGGTGGTGTGTGTCTGATGGTGTGTGTCTGGGGGTGTGTGTCTGGTGGTGTGTGTGTGTGTTGTGGCTACATGGTACACAGACACGGCAGAGAAATCTGAGAGGAAAACGGCTGTGTGTCTGACTGCATGTGAGTACCATAACCAGACCTTAAGGGTTAAGGGGAGACTGTGTGTGTGTGTGTGTGTGTGTGTGTGTGTGTAGTTTGTGCACGGGTCTGTGTCTGTGTTTTTGTGTGTGCGTGTGTGTGTGTGCTGTAACAGAGTTGGAGTCCCATAACGACACCTTAAAGCCTCATTCAGATAATGAGATGTTGTCTGATAATGAGATGTGTCTGATAATGAGATGTTGTCTGATAATGAGATGTTGTCTGATAATGAGATGTGTCTGATAATGAGATGTTGTCTGATAATGAGATGTTGTCTGATAATGAGATGTTGTCTGATAATGAGATGTGTCTGATAATGAGATGTTGTCTGATAATGAGATGTTGTCTGATAATGAGATGTGTCTGATAATGAGATGTTGTCTGATAATGAGATGTTGTCTGATAATGAGATGTGTCTGATAATGAGATGTTGTCTGATAATGAGATGTTGTCTGATAATGAGATGTTGTCTGATAATGAGATGTGTCTGATAATGAGATGTTGTCTGATAATGAGATGTGTCTGATAATGAGATGTTGTCTGATAATGAGATGTGTCTGATAATGAGATGTTGTCTGATAATGAGATGTTGTCTGATAATGAGATGTTGTCTGATAATGAGATGTGTCTGATAATGAGATGTTGTCTGATAATGAGATGTTGTCTGATAATGAGATGTGTCTGATAATGAGATGTTGTCTGATAATGAGATGTGTCTGATAATGAGATGTTGTCTGATAATGAGATGTTGTCTGATAATGAGATGTGTCTGATAATGAGATGTTGTCTGATAATGAGATGTTGTCTGATAATGAGATGTGTCTGATAATGAGATGTTGTCTGATAATGAGATGTGTCTGATAATGAGATGTGTCTAGGAACTAAGAAAATGCAGATTTAGACAGTAGAGTCTAAAGCAGGTCTGCCATTTAAAGTGGTCAGAATGGAGACCCATTTCTACTGTGGTCTGTTGAATTAGGAGCGTGGTCTCATTTCTACTGTGTGTGTGTGTGTTGCGCGCGCGCGTGTGTGTGTGTGTGTGTGTGTGTGTGTGTGTTGCGCGCGCGTGTGTGTGCGTGTGTTCTTGTGTGTGTGTTGCGCGTGTGTGTGTGTGTGCGCGTAGCTACAAAGAACATCAAGCACAGGTCATGTCACTTCATGTGCAAATCTTGAACTTGGAAATAGTCACTAAAAATGTGTGAATCTGATCCATGTTACAGTGTGGTTTCTACAGAGGTCATATGTAGGCAGGTACAATGCACCATCCATCTATCCATCCATCCATCCATCTATCCATCCATCCATCCATCTATCCATCCATCCATCCATCCATTCATCCATTCATCCATTCATCCATCCAACCATCCATCCATCCATCTATCCATCCATCTATCCATCCATCCATCCATCCATCCATCCATCTATCCATCCATCTATCCATTCATCCATCCATCCATCCACCCATCCATCCATTCATCCATTCATCCATCCATCCATCCATCCATCCACCCATCCATCCATTCATCCATCCATCCATCCATCCATCCATCTATCCATCCATCTATCCATCCATCCATCCATCCATCCATCCATTCATTCATCCATTCATCTATCCATCCATCCATCCATCTATCCATCCATCCATCTATCCATCCATTCATTCATCCATTCATCCATCTATCCATTCTGTGCCCCTTTAAGTCAGGAGGATATATGGATGATGTAATACAGACAAAATATTTTTGTTTTGTTTATTGTAGGTGTGTGTGTGTGTGTGTGTGTGTGTGTGTGTGTGTGTGTGTGTGTGTGTGTGTGTATATATGTGTGTGTGTGTGTGTGTGTGTGTGTGTGTGTGTGTGTGTGTGTTTTGTAAAGGGCCCCTGTTATATAGACAGAATAGAACTTCCAGTAAATCAGTGTTTTGCATTTCTGAACATTTTCATTTATTTGAACACACTCTCTCTCCTTCCCTCTCTCTGTCCCTGCCTCTCTCTCTCTCCCCCCCTCTCTCTCCACCTCTCTCTGTCTCTCTCCTTCTCTCTCCCCCTACACACTCTCTCTCCCTCTCTCTCTCCCTCTCTCTCCCCCTACACTCTCTCTCTCCCTCTCTCTCTCTCTACACTCTCTCTCCCTACACTCTCTCTCTCCCTCTCTCCCTCCCTCTCTCTCTCCCTGCCTCTCTCCCCCCCCCCTCTCTCCACCTCTCTCTCTCTCCCTCTCTCTCTCTCTCTCTCTCTCCCTTTCTTGCTTTTATTTGCGCTTAACTGACCAACCGTAAGGTGTCACTCAATGCTTTTCCATGCATGCATGCATGCGCGTGTGTATGTGTGTGTGTGTGTGTGTGTGTGTGTGTACATGTGAAAGGCTAAGCAGATGCCATGTTGGGAGAATCAGGCAACCAGAAAATTGTGAAAAACTTGAGATAAAAGGGCAAAAACCCATACACAACGCAATATAAATCATCTGTAAATGGGATGTGTGTGTATGGTAGTGTGTGTGCATGTGTGTGTGTGTGCCAACCAGAAAATGTATGTTAAAGGGCAAAAACCCATGCAATATAAATCATCTGAAGTGTGTGTGAATGTGCATGTGTGTGTGTGTGTGTATGTTTGGAAGTGTGTGTGAATGTGCGTGTGTGTATGTGTTTGTGTATGTGTGTGTGTGCGTGTGTGTGTGTGTGTGTGTGTGAACTAAATGGTCACTGGTGAAAGCTGTTGTGACAGTTGTCACTTGTAAGCCGATCTACCAATCAAGTCTAGCTCTTGAGTGTGTGTGTGGTGTGTGTGTGTGTGTGTGTGGGGGGGGGTGGTGACCTGGTGACCTCCTGCTGCGTCTGGGCAAACAAACTCTAGCTCACCTGTCTCTCTCCCTCTACTTTGGGAAAGAGCCCTCAACACACACAGGTGTCTCTCACACATAGGCAAGCACACACACACACACACACACACACACACACAGGGATAGAGTGAGTTTGTAAGTAAGGTGTGATCTGTCAGCAGTAGGCAAATGGTGTGTGTGTGTGTGTGTGAGAGAGAGAGATAGGCCTTAAGCACCAGGGTGTTGTTCTCACAGAACCACTAAAATTCATGTGGGGTGACCTTATTCTCATTGTACACACACACACACACACAGACACACACACACACACACACACACACACACACATACACACACGCACAGACACACACACACACACACACACACACACACACACACACACACACACACACACACACACACACACACACACACACACACACACACACACACACACACACATGGAGGTGGAGCTAGCATTATCTAAAAGGAGAAGAGATGTGCTGTTTGCACAGATATGATCACCAGGAGGAATCTGTGTTGGGGTGGGGCTGAGGCTGGGAGTGTCCTGTCGTCATGGAAACAAGAAGGTGCTTTTTGGAGATTTGTCCACCCTGGACCCTGGTTTGGAAAAAGAAAAGGACTTGAAGTCTGGACTCATGTGGACGAAAGGCCCAAACCATGCAAAGCTTCAGATTGACCTAAAATAGCATTTTCTGTGGATCCATGTGAATGTACCCTCTCTCTTTCTCTCTCTGTCTCTCTCTCACACACACACACACACACACACAGGATGCAGACTGCTAGCGCTGCAGAATCCTTCTATTGTCTCCAGTGGGAAATGCTAATTCCTGTGTGTGAGGTGCCATGATGGGGATGGTGAATGATGTGGGGGTGGTGGTGTGTGTGTGTGTGTGTGTGTGTGTGTGTGTGTGTGTGTGAAAAGAGGTCAATTAAACCATCAACAGTTAGAGATTCAGTGAAGCTATTTCTTTCTGTTTGTACTGCTCATACACACACATTCTACAGTAGTGTGACACACACACACACACACACACACACACACACACACACACACACACACAGGGGGAGGACATTGAAAGACTCCCAGATGCCGAGTCTGCAGGGGATATTTGCAATATCAGGGAATTATGAGGGATTTGTGCATGTATGATGTATTAAGAAAGAGTTAATCGTGTATGTGTGTCTCTCTCTCTGTGTGTGTGTGTGTGTGTGTGTGTGTGATTTAACGTGACATAAACGCACAAAGATATAATCAGGAAATAGTCTAGATGAGCACACACACACACACACACACACACACAGAAACACACAGAGGACAATTAAGAAGAAAAAGAAGACCTTCTCTCTTTCTCTCATTCTCCTTTACTGTATTCTCTCTTTCTTTCTTTCTTTCTTTCTCTCTTCCTTTCTTTTGTTCTCTAGCTTTGGGGGCATTGGAATGTCTTTCTTTTCTTCCGACACAATAGTGTGTGTGTGTATGTGTGACAGAGAGAGAGAGAGAAAGAGTGATTGAGAGAGAGATAGAGAAGGAGAGAGAGTTTGCAAGCATGTGACCACTGTGCTGTTACTTTTCTTGCCCTATAAGAAGCTCTTTCTCTCTCACACACACACACACACACACACACACACACACACACACACACACACACACACACACACACAATGTTCCAACTTCTACACTTGTGCCTTGTCCCTAATGGTTTCTTCAAACCTTAAAAATTTAAAAAATGGGTGTGAAGGAGAGTATGTGTGTGAGCGAGAGTGTGTGTGTGTGTGTGTGTGTGTGTGTGTGTGTGTGACTGAGCCTGTTTGCGTTGTCTGTTTAAAACTGAAGCTCACTGACATTTTACAGCAACTGCTGAAGGGAAAATATCATTTGTGTGTTTGTGTGTGTGTGTCTGTAATAGAAACAGTGCTGCCTTCCTCTATGTAAACAGACTGTGTGTGTGTGTGTGTGTGTGGGGGGGGGGGGGCTCCTGGTATTGTTCAGTGTTAGTGCTGCCCTCTTGTGGATGATTAGTACAGAGCAGCCTGTGGAGTGGAACTAGTCTGCTGCAGCTGCTGATTAGATTCCTCCAGCGCTTTTATCAAGAAACCCAAAGTGTCAGAGTCAGAGCAGTCACCACACACCAGCCATAACGTGTCAGAGTCAGAGCAGTCACCACACACCAGCCATAACGTGTCAGAGTCAGAGCAGTCACCACACACCAGCCATTACGTGTCAGAGTCAGAGCAGTCACCACACACCAGCCATTACGTGTCAGAGTCAGAGCAGTCACCACACACCAGTGAGATGGACCAGTGAGTCAATTACAGTGGGGGATGAATAGGGGGTCAGGTTGAAGTTGCCAGGTTGGTCTAGTTCTAGTCATCAGATTTGTGTGTGTCTGTGTGTGTGTGTGTGTTTATATACGTACACATGTGGTTAACTTTTGCATTGTCTGTTTTCTAGGTGCCAATGACGTCAGGGGCGTGAAGTTAAAATCAGATGATCTGACACCATGGACCAATGAATTCGAAAGTAAGCACACAGAAATGACCACACACACACACACACACACACACACACACACACGACTCAGTGCTGCCTCGGCCCACAGCCCAGTGCACAGATAGATGATTTGTGCAACACACCTTGACCAACTTTAAACTTTAAAGTCACTAGAATCCAAAACCAGATTCCTCAGGACAAGCTAACATAGTGGATAGACAAGCTATCCCATAACTCTTCAGTTCTGTAAGCGTTCCAGTTCATTTAGATCCAGTATCATTGGTCATGTGCCACCAGCCGTGGAAGCAGGCACACCTGCATATGATGGGATGTGATGTCAATTCAGAGTTCATTTACTGGCGAACCGATCTAGTGACTAGGCAAAAGAAATCAATAGCCCATATAATCAATGATGTAGTCAAGGAAGGAGATGTGTGTTGTCAAGGCATCCGCCCTAACTATAAAGCACACACACACACACATACACACACACACACACACACACACACATACACATACACACACACACACACACACACATACACACACACACACACACACACACACACACACACACACACACACACACACACACACACACACACACACACACACACACACACACACACACACACACACACACACACACACACACACACACACACATTCTCTCTCTCTCACCCCCAGCTGTGGAGCTCTCCTGTATAATTGAGTCCATCTCCACCACCAGTCCTCGGATTGAATGGAAGAAGATTAAAGAAGGAAACCCAAGTTATGTGTACTTCCAGGAAAGAATCTCAGGTGTGTATGTGT
>JAIFZK010000009.1:27932500-27940000 GCA_027481765.1 Tenualosa thibaudeaui | reverse complement strand
TGTGTTTTTTGTTTGTGTGTGTGTGTGTGTGTGTCAGGGCATGTATTGGTGAGTCCACTCTCAGCCGTGTGAAGAGCGCCATCTAATACACAGCTAATACACACAACCCTCTTTTGCCATTCAGTCATTCACTCATTCATGCTACAGACTCATGTTACTTGAATCAGAAAAAGATAGATAGATAGGAAATTGGAAATGAATATTGTCTGTGTGTCTGTGGAGTGTGACGTAGTGCTGGCATGTTTGCTGCAACAGTGACGCCTGCTGGTGTTTGCTGTTAGTGCAGAATCAGACTTGCTGAAGAAACTCTTATTTCCAACCTGTGTCTGAGATATTATGTGTGTGTGTGTGTGTGTGGGGGGGGGGGGGGGGTAAATGGTGGTAAATGGTGTTGGGCATGGATGAGCTGTGTGTGTCTGTGTTTGTGTTTAGAGGTTCTGTTTACAGTCTGACGCTTTTGTCCAAACCGGGGTTGTCAGGGTTGCATGAGTGGAGAGACTGAAGCAGATTGGTTTGTTAGCCGTTAGTCGTTAGACATGTAGTCCCCTATTAGGAGGGTGAACGGATTGGAAGACCTCAGTCCTTCATGCATCAGCGCCACCTTCAGACAGAACACCAGCGCCATCTTCAGGTAGATCAGTGTTGATAATGAAACAGCACCATCTTCAGGCAGATGAGTGTAAGTGATGGATGTTGATGACATCATCAGTAGTAGGCTGAAGAACAGGCAGCCTGAGGTGGATCAATCCAACTGACTGGGAATGGGCTTGGCAAACACTCTGTGTGTGTGTGTGTGTGTGTGTGTGTGTGTGTGTGTCAGAACAGCAATTGTAAAAGACACTTTACAATAATTTGAACACAGTCTTTACCAAACGTTGTAGTTCATGTTGAGATGTCATTTAGTGGTGTAGTCCTCTGTCAGGTGAAGCCTCCTCATGTCTGCACTCAAACTGAAGGATACCTATTTAAGGGGCTCATTGCTCAGCAGATCTAAAGTCCCAGAAAGCCTTTTGTTCAGGATGGTCGAAGGTTTCCGCTAATTAGCTTTTACATTGGTAAACAGTTGTAATGAGGATAATAGGTATGAGCTAACTACAATATGAACCTTAAACTGGCAAGGAACATGGAGAGCTTATTAGTTAGCTAGTATAACTACACTATACAACTAATACTTTGGCCTAATATCAATCTATCCTACCTTCACAAAAATGGACGTTCACCAGAAAAGAGTAACTCATCAAGTCCATCTGGGACTTTCCGTTTGCCGTACACAGATGGAGGATGAGGATGCTCAGTACACAGGGCCCATATGAGTGAAGCTGAAGGATGCTCAGTACACAGGGCCCATATGAGTGAAGCTGAAGGATGCTCAGTACACAGGGCCCATATGAGTGAAGCTGAAGGATGCTCAGTACACTGGGCCCATATGAGTGAAGCTGAAGGATGCTCAGTGTACCTGTACCCTACTAACCCATTACAGGTTTTATCAAACGCTAAAATGCATTTGTCTGACCTTTAGCCTCATTTTCAAAACTCTAAATGCAATCAGCACACCATCAGGTTACAGTTACAGCTTTTGTGACTTCTTTGCAAATGCTAACACACAGCATCCAGAAATGGAAATCTAATGTCCATAACCTTAAATACAGTACAATACTTAGTTTGGCAATAACAGCCACACAATGGTTACATAGATGATAATTCTTGAAAGAAACTGAACAGATAATTAAAAGAAAAAACAGGAGAGGAAAAATAGAAAAACAGCTTCAGTCTCCAGTTTCAATTGCAACTTGACAGGTTTTGACAAGAGAATGATGGTTTGTTGTACTTGGAGTTGATTACAGACTGGACAAAAGCATGTTAGCAGCTGGAAAGAACTGTAGGCCTGTGCGACTACAACAGCTCCTGAAGAATTTCTATGGAACATTCTTTATCTAATGTAAAATCACTCATTTTTGCACACATCACTGTAAACACTCACACAAATATAACTGGTAAAGTAAACAGAAAGTTTACATTTTTCTTAATCGCTAACAAGCATTTGCCTGGTCATTAGCATCATTTTCAAAACTCTTAATACAATTAGTACACCATCAGTCTGCAAACTCTTAATACAATTAGCACACCATCAGTCTGCAAACTCTTAATACAATTAGTACACCATCAGTCTGCCGTATACAGTCGACACATTTCTTGCTGTTTTCACACACGCAGTCAGTGAATACATTTCTGCAAGCTTACATGTTCTTTAGATACAGGATCACCCAAACACCCTAACAGTACTTCCTGATTGCTACGAAGCGCTTCATGAAACTGGGATTCACTTGATCTTCATCCTCACTTCACTTCCTCACCACCACCAAAACTCATCACACTCATCATACTCTTCAGTTCTTCAGTGCTGTTATAACTAGAACACGTCATATGCTGTTATAACTAGAACACGTCATATGCTGTTATAACTAGAACACGTCATATGCTGTTATAACTAGAACACGTCATATGCTGTCACTCAGTATGACAACGGAGGTGAATGTGCAGTGAACACAAAAACCTGAACAACTTGAAACAAAACACACCAAAACACATCAAAACACACCAAATTTACCTTTTCTCAAATAGTTTGACATAGATCAACTTTGTTCATATGTTTTATACACAGTCCTTGTTTCCAGTCAATCAGAACACAAAGGAGGACAAAATGCAAAACTTTGCTTTCAAAATAAGTAGATTCTGCCTTAGGTTTTGCTATGTCAGTGCCGTTACCTGGTTACTGAATGTGGGAAAAAGAACCAGAATGTTACAACATAAATTGTATTCTTTCCTCCCACACTTACAGTAAAGTAACTGTCATTGACATGCAAGACCCATAATAATCACCTAGGCAAATATACTGTACAATACAGTACACTTATATACTGAAGCAACTCTCCAATTTTCACTGACCTTCTTTTCATCAAAACATGGATACTTCCACAATTAATCTATATGCTGTTGGCCTCTTTGATCCAACCTTGCAAATAGCAAACAGCAACGGTGGTGTCATATATGCATGAATGATTGTGGATTGAAAAATTATGGAGGAGATTTACACAGTGACATCAGTAATTAATATGTCTGCACATATTTGGCTGTGAATACATTCTTTCGAGTTGTTCAAGCTTGTAATTCAATTGAGTTTGGGAACTTTCTAAGAAAGCTGTGTTAAATGTTTTGAAAAACTATGTGAAATTGAATATATGTATTGAATGCATCAGGCTAGCGTAGTTTTGCTCCACAATGAACATTAGAACTTATCATGTTGCAATATACTTTTAGTCTATTTCACACTGGATTTCTCCTTTAAGATGTTCTCCTTTAAGATGTTCTCCTTTAAGATGTTCTCCTTTAAGACTCCACCAATGTAGATGATGGGGAGGATGGCAGTGTTTAGCCACATGCACCACTGGGCCAGGCAGGTGTGTGCAGGTATTCACAGGTGTGTGCAGGTGTGCTTGGTAATGCTATAGGGTGGTAGGGCCTCAGTGGCTTATTGCTAGATGGCATTAGGACTGGAAGCAGCAACATGATGGCAAGATTCCATGATGACATGCAGGATCACATGACTTCACCTGACTTCAGCACTGTGGCAGAGTCGCGCTGGGTGGGAGCTTATCTGTCTCACAGGACAACAGGAGTGTTTGATTCCAACTCTGGAGGCAGGCCATGTCAATAAAGTTTGTTAGCCATCTGTGAGCCTGATGTAATAGGTGTGGACTCCTGATGTGATGTGGTGTAGACTCCTGATGTGATGTGGTGTGGACTCCTGATGTGATGTGGTGTGGATTCTTGGTGTGATAGGTGTAGACTCCTGATGTGATGTGGTGTGGACTCCTGATGTGATGTGGTGTGGACTCTTGGTGTGATAGGTGTGGACTCCTGATGTGATAGGTGTGGACTCCTGATGTGATGTGGTGTAGACTCCTGATGTGATGGGGTGTAGACTCCTAATGTGATGTGGTGTAGACTCCTGATGTGATGTGGTGTGGACTCCTGATGTGATAGGTGTGGACTCCTGATGTGATGTGGTGTGGACTCCTGATGTGATGTGGTGTAAACTCCTGATGTGATGTGGTGTAGACTCCTAATGTGATGTGGTGTAGACTCCTGATGTGATGTGGTGTGGACTCCTGATGTGATAGGTGTGGACTCCTGATGTGATGTGGTGTGGACTCCTGATGTGATGTGGTGTGGACTCCTGATGTGATAGGTGTGGACTCCTGATGTGATGTGGTGTAGACTCCTGATGTGATGTGGTGTAGACTCCTGATGTGATAGGTGTGGACTCCTGATGTGATGTGGTGTAGACTCCTGATGTGATAGGTGTGGACTCCTGATGTGATGGGGTATAGACTCCTGATGTGATGTGGTGTAGTGGTGTGGACTCCTGATGTGATGTGGTGTGGACTCCTGATGTGATGTGGTGTGGACTCCTGATGTGATGAGGTGTAGACTCCTGATGTGATGTGGTGTAGTGGTGTGGACTCCTGATGTGATGTGGTGTAGTTTCCTGATGTGATGTGGTGTAGACTCCTGATGTGATGTGGTGTAGACTCCTGATGTGATGTGGTGTAGTGGTGAGCCAATCTCATATCCTGCTGATGAAAGAGGGCTGGATCCTCCCCAGTATTGCCATAGGTCCAACTGATGGTGGTGGCAATAAAGGATGTCTTGTAGGTGGAGGTGACCAGAGTGATGAGTCCAGCGGAGTGATGAGTGTTGGTTCTAAGAGAGAATGTCTGTACTTCTAGGGTATTGAGACTGAAACCAGCTGGTAGTGTCTGGGACATGTTGAACACCAAGCATCCTGGGCCAAGATGTTAAGATGAGAGGTAACAGAACTGTGGTGGAGGGGGGGAGGGGGAGACGTCAAAGTGGACATACTCTAGTTAACAGAGAGAGGCATTAGATTGAGTTAAAACACCTGCCAGACTTCCTATTGGACAGAAGGAATTGAGAGAATTAAAGACATTGATTGGACAGAGGCTATGATTGGCTGGTCAAGTGAATAAACTGAGTCTTTCCATATAACTCACACCTCAGTTTCCACTTCCAGGTGGTAAACAAATCAAAGCCAGAGCCAGAAATGCAGTTAGAGTAGATCTTGTTTTTGGGACATCTCTGATCACATTTCATTCCTGCAGCTTCATACTCATCATCATCATCATCATCATCATCTATGGTGCCTCTATATGACTATGAATATGAATATGAATAATATAATAACTTATGATAATTATAATTCATTCTTTTCCGCAGACGTCCTTCATAAGTCACATTCAGAACAATGAATTGCCCCTCTATATTGGGTTTTGTTTGATTGTGTCTGATTGTGTTTGATTTTGTTTTGGACAAAAGTATCTGGTAAAAATGTCACCAACAACACCAAAACCATAGTTATACACCCATAGAAACGCATATCTTTCCATGTTAATTGTATAGTCAAAGGTGTCTTATGAAATGTATTATTAGTAAATGAATCCTAAACACAGAGCAGTAATTAGCTCATGTCTCTTACTCTTGCTATACCATGCAAAGATATTATTTTGATTATTATTATGTCCACCTATTTTAGGTCCGTGTTCTTAGGTCTCTAAGTGTGACATACTTAGAACTTGCATTAATTCTCTGTATCAGTTTCTATGTCTTAAGTCCCATACGGCCAGGCTGTGTTTTTGTTCTTTTGTAGTTTGGGGTGGATAATAATATCTATCAACCTAACAGTCTTTACAGCAAAACGTTTTCATCCAAGAATCCATTGAGACCTTAAAGATGAGGAAAAACATAGTTGTGTTTAGTTCTACCTCTGGTAGGGGGATCTCAAAATTTTGGGGCCATCGTCACTAGTCTACTACATAAGAAATATGTGGAGGGATTCCGTACACCCACATCCAACGCCCACTACACCCTTGACACACACCAGATTGGTACAGAGCTTCAGAGCCCCCCTTACACGCATGCACACACACACACACACACACACACACACACACACAATCATTTCATACAGTTTACACTGACATCATCACATGTATCTATTCAGTGTCCCTCAGAACTCTTATCTCTCACTCCCTTTCTGCGCGCACCTCACGCGTGGGGGGGGGGGTGGAGCGAGCACACGTTCTCCGTTAGCACAAGGAATCTCTCCCCCCACACACACACCCCAACCCCCCTCGCGCTGCGTATGACTGCAGCTTTGGGGCGACGCATTACCTCACCGCCAAAAAAACAGAGCAGCACTCCTTTAAAAATCCAACCACTGGCCGACCTCGGGTTCTCCCGATGAACCAATCACAATCCAGGAGAGGCGGGACTCCATCGCCTGGAGCCCGGAGTAGAGTGCACCTGCTCATCCAAGCTCTCAACCGTTCGTGCTGCCGGTATTCTCCCCGTACGGAGAGAGAGAGAGAGAGAGGGAGGGAATGAGAGGAAGAGAGAGGGAGATGAAAGGAAGCGAGAGAAGGACAAATGGAAACGCCGGTTTGAAGCATGGAACTTCGAAGGAAAATAAGAACATTTCACCAAGAGAAGACTGACACCAAAGTGCACAGCTCAAAGCAGCGGAGGAACGTGACGGTTTGAGTGGATTGGTGCGGCCGAGCGTTGCCTTGAGCGTCCGAAGCGAGGGATATGACTTTAGGAAGACACAGGAAGACAGGCAAGATGGAATATGACCAGGAAATATGATGCGACCGCGACATTAGTGGCAATAGTACTATGAATTGCTATGCTGCTCTCATAGCAAGCATAATCTCTATGACACTAATTGTAGTAGACACTGAAGCAGGTGAGTCTATCTATCTATCTATCTATCTATCTATCTATCTATTTGTCTATCTGTCTGTCTGTAAGTCTGTCTATCAGTCTGTTAGTCATTGATCTGTCCTCTTTATTAATATCTGGCTACTGTAGGCTATCTGTATTCATTTGCATATATCTAGATAAGTCTTTAATGTGTGTGTGTGTGTATGTGTATGAGTGTGTGTGTGTGTGTGTGTGAGTGTGTATTGCAAGGTCCTGAAATACACTCGATCCATTGCAACTGTATGTATTGTGTGATGTATTCCTGGTGAGATTCACAGATTGGTGAATGTCAGATCAAGGATCATGATACTTGTTTGAATAGACACACACACACACACACACACACACACACACGGACAGACAAACTGTAAATTGACATGGTGACATAGTTGGTAGCACAGCAAGGAGTGTGACTGATTCTCTGTGACTACTACTGATTTGCACTGACTTGCAATAGAACTCAGAACTTAGAACCACAGACTTAGAATAGAACAGAATTAAATCAATTGGGCCTATTAACCCTAAAACAATGAAACATCTCTGCTTTGGGAATCACAGATTTGAGATTAGATTAGATTAGATTAGATTCACCTCTGACACCTCTAGTGGGTAACACGTGAGTGGCTTCGGATGGTGGTATGTGTATTTGTGTGTGTG
>JAIFZK010000009.1:27925000-27927500 GCA_027481765.1 Tenualosa thibaudeaui | reverse complement strand
ATTGTATGTGTGTGTGTGTGTGTGTGTGTATGTATGTGTGTGTGTGTGTGGATCTAGATGCATTGTATGTGTGTGTGTGTGTGTGTGTGTGTGCATCTAGATGCATTGTATCTGTGTGCGTGTGTGTGCATCTAGATGCATTGTATGTGTGTGTGTATGTGTGTGTGTGTGTGTGTGTGTGTGTATATCTAGATGCATTGTATGTCAGTATGTGTGTGTGCATCTAGATGCATTGTATCTCTGTGTGTGTGTGTGTGTGTGTGTGTGTGTGCATCTAGATGCATTGTATGTGTCTGTGTGTGTGTGCATCTAGATGCATTGTATGTGTGTGTGTGTGTGTGTGTGCAGCTAGATGCATTGTATGTGTGTGTGTATGTGTGTGTGTGTGTGCATCTAGATGCATTGTATGTGTGTGTGTGAGTGTGTGTGTGCTAACATGTGTATGTGTTTTTACATGTGTATGCATTTTTTGTGCATAGGTGTGTGTGTGTTCTTCCATGTTTGTTTATGTGTGTTTTTTTTCCACATGTGTGTGTTTATACGTGTGTTTTGTGTATGTCATGTGATGTGTGCTCGGGTTATCATGTTTGGCTTTCTACAAGTGCATGCCTGTGTGTGTGTGCCTGTGTGTGTGAGTGTGTGTGTGTGTGAGTGTGTGTGTTTATATGTGTGTGTGTGTGTGTGTGTGGACTCCATTTTCATCTTTGGGTCATGTGACCTATATTTCTGAAATGTTGCTATGGTCAGTAAAGGAAAAGCCCAAATTACATTGTAGTTAATAGGTAATTATAATAACATGAGTTATAATTTGACATATGTTGGGTTATTATTATTACACACATGTGCACATACACACATAAACACACACATGAGCTTGTGCATGTGTGTGTGTGTATACATGTGTGTATAGCTCCCATGACTAGGGGTGCATGTGTGTGTGTATACATGTGTGTATAGCTCCCATGACTATGGGTGCGTGTGTGTGTGTGTATACATGTGTGTATAGCTCCCATGGGTGCAGGGGTGTGTGTGTATACATGTGTGTATAGCTCCCATGGGTGCATGTGTGTGTGTCTGTATGGGAGGTTGTCTGAATCTGTTGGAGGTGTGGTCGTGACCTGTGTGAGTGTGTCAGTACGAGTGTATGCATGTGTGTGTGTCTGCTGTATCTTCCATTGATTTGCATTGACCTCCATTTTCTTTCATAATGTACAATATCTGCTCCATGTACAATTCTAAGCTGTATTGTCACTCATAGGATCTCATGTTACTCATAGAAGATTTGAAAAATCTGTGTGTTTTAGGTAGAGAGGTCTGTGTTTTAGGTAGAGAGGTGTGTGTTTTACAGACTGAGTCAGAAGCTGATAATTAGTTGAGCGTTTTGCAGATATGTGTGTGTGAAATGTGTGAGCAGCAACCTCACAGCAACTTTGGATCAGGGGTGGGGACCCTAGTCAGTCGACACACACCTCTCTACCTAAAACACAAACCTCTCTACCTAAAACACACACCTCTCTACCTAAAACACACACGTCTCTACCTAAAACACACACCTCTCTACCTAAAACACACACCTCTCTACCTAAAACAAAAAGCCCAGATTCAACTGACCAGGAGGCTCTTGAGATGTTTACTAATGTTCCACACACACAGCATGGCTAGCTGGCATCTGTTACATAAGCAATGGGAAAAACTGTGAAGGGTGTTTGATTTTAAGTTTATGTTTCAATGTGTGTGTGTGTGTGTGTGTGTGTGTGTGCTCCCCCAGAGGAGTCTCCACCTCCCCACTTCCTGACGGCCCGGGCTGGTGAGTCTGTGGTGCTTCCTTGTCATGTGACACAGCCCCGGATCGGGATTGGCCAGCAGCCATCCTATGTGGTAGAGTGGTTCAAAGCAGGGAACTCAATTCCCATCTTTATCAGCTTTCGCTACTACCCTCCACATGTGGACCCAGAATATGCAGGTACACACATACACACACACACACACACACACACACAACCCTTTTAATGCTGCCTTGTCTGAGCCCATTTAACAGCGATTTGGCCAGCGTGTGTTACATGAGATTGAGATGACTAACACCACTATTCTGTTTTGGCTAGTACATACTACAATAGATGCACTGAGATGACTAGTACATACTACACAAGATGCACTGAGATGACTAGTACATACTACACGAGATGCACTGAGATGATTAACACCACTATTCTGTTTTGACTAGTACATACTACAATAGATGCACTGAGATGACTAGTACATACTACACGAGATGCACTGAGATGACTAGTACATACTACAATAGATGCACTGAGATGACTAGTACATACTACACGAGATGCACTGTTAGAAGGGGAAGGGAAGAAGACAAACAAACAAATCACCTATTTACCAAAGGACAGCAGCCTTCATATTCACACTCAAAACATACACATTCATAGTAGCACACACACACTCACAGTAGCATTCATATACACACTCAAAACACACACACCCTCAG
>JAIFZK010000009.1:27915000-27917500 GCA_027481765.1 Tenualosa thibaudeaui | reverse complement strand
ACCTGCAGGCCTTAGGTACACACACGGGAGAGAAAAAGTTTGTGAACAAAGGGAATCCATGAATCTTTCAGCTGAAACACAGGAACTCTCAGCTCTTGGTCAAGACACTGAAGATGCAACTGGTAGAGAAATGGACTTTTGTAAAATAAATATGTATATTAAGTTTGTATATGAAGACATTGTTCCAGTATTGAAGCTGGGGACATGACCTAGAGTGAACTACAGGAGGAGCTGAAGAAGCTCATTTCTAATGTGAGGAAAATCAGTGAGACAAGTGTGGATTAGCGGAATGGCCTACTGGTTGACCATGAAGCTGAAGAGGAAGATGAAGAAGCTAAAGGACACACACAGCTCCAGGTGGACTTGGAGAAGACAGTGAAGGATTACAATGCAAGAAAAACAGTCCAACTCAACCTTTGGTCCAGATACAGGGAAGATGAGGACTCTGTGAACCAGCAATCAGAGGCAGCCTGTCAAGGTGAACAAAGAACTCATGGCTATGAGGTACAGTTTGATGGCTATGAGGTACAGTTTGATGGCTATGAGTTAGTGTTAGATGTTTATGAGATAGTGTTAGATGGCTATGAGGTACAGTTTGATGGCTATGAGGTAGTGTTAGATGTTTATGAGATAGTGTTAGATGGCTATGAGGTACAGTTTGATGGCTATGAGGTATTGTTAGATGTTTATGGGGTAGTGTTAGATGGCTATGAGGTACAGTTTGATGGCTATGAGGTACAGTTTGATGGCTATGAGGTAGTGTTAGATGTTTATGGGGTAGTGTTAGATGGCTATGAGCTACTGTTAGATGGCATGAAGAACCAGATCCAAGATGGGACTAAAAGCCTCACAGGAAATATGGATTCCAGAGGAGAAAAAGGCAAGTCTGGATGGCAGAGTGAAGCGCCTGAGAACGCTCAACAACAACCTTGAAGCTACAAGGGAAGAATTCCTCATAGCAAGAGTTGCAAAAAAGGAAAGAGAAAGTGTTCCTGAGGCACCTGCACAAGTTCCACAGCTAGCAACCAGTCCTGAAAATCAAACCGGCCAGCCCACCCAAAATTCATGGATTCAAAAGGAATTTCCATTGATGGAGGAAGAAAGGTAGGGGGAGCCCACTGGCTCAGCTAAAGCAAAGAATATCCAAATCCCTCAATGATCTCGCAGAGCTTGGGAATACAGGAGCACTCAAGAACCCTCTATAGAGAGCAAGCTACCAGACAACATGAAGAAGGACTGGCTCATATTCATGGTCAACCCAGTGAATGGCGTTACTCCAGACAATCACTTTTGTAGCCTTCTTGGGTTCCTGAAAACTCCAGAAGAAATTATAGAGAAATTAGAGCAGCTGAGAATGACTGAGAGGACCGTCAAAAGGCGTGTTTACACAGAGAAGAAGAAGAAGCCAAGAAGCCCCAACCCCATCCAAGGCCAATGTGTTGTCTGTGGAGATGAGAAAAGATTTTCTTTTGCAAGCGGTTCAAAGAACTTAAGCCTTGTGAAAAGCTGAATGTTGTGGAAAACTGAGAACATGCAAAAGCCTGTGCACACATCTGAAACACACTTCACCCGATTCATGAGAGCCACCACAGTTAAATATAAAGAGCTGACTGACACAAGAGAATTCAGAGCTGAAACCAAAGGCATTGTTGCCAAAAGAGAATTTCTTGACTGGTGGTAATGGGACGGCATTGGAGCAGCTTACGAACCAAAGAGTGGAGGTTGTAGGTGCGGTAACTGTCAGCCTGGAGGCAAGGAAATGACATTAAGCAAACAAAGAGATCTGGAAGTCATCAGGTCTTACATATGTCAAAGCAGATACTCACAGCAGTGAACCACACTGGGACAGGAACAGGATGTATCCATGGATTGAAGATCCAATCTTTACCCAACAACAGAGGAGTGGAGGCCAGAGAAGCAACTCAAGAAAGAGCCATGATGGAGAGATAGAGAGTTGGAGAGATGGAGAGTGGAGAGATGTACAGTGGAGAGATGGAGAGTGAAGAGATATAGAGTGGAGAGATGGAGAGATGGAGAGTTGGAGAGTGGAGAGATGGAGAGTTGGAGAGTGGAGAGATGGAGAGTGGAGAGATGGAGAGATGGAGAGTGAAGAGATGGAGAGTGGAGAGATGGAGAGATGGAGAGTGAAGAGACGGGGAGATGGAGAGATGGAGAGTGTAGAGATGGAGAGATGGAGAGTGGAGAGATGGAGAGTGAAGAGATGGAGAGTGAAGAGATATAGAGTGGAGAGATGGAGAGTGGAGAGTGTAGAGATGGAGAGATGGAGAGTGAAGAGATGGAGAGATGGAGAGTGGCATATGGAGCTCAAGTCCATGAAATGGTGGAAAGGAGAGCAGAGATGCAAGCCAACTAGGAGGGGTCAGTCAGTATGGGACGTCAGCCACTTGGTGCCACTAAATCTGCATTCTGTCTCAACGCCTGTGGGGACTCAGCATTAATGACTTCCTGCTGAAAGGGGCTGAATCCTCAATCCAATCTG
>JAIFZK010000009.1:27877500-27902500 GCA_027481765.1 Tenualosa thibaudeaui | reverse complement strand
TAAAAGCCTAGCTAGTTAGCTGCTAATCTAATATAGCCAAATCTGATGACACAGATCATGGAAGAACAACTACCCTGGACAACATGCACCCCTCCACCCCCACCCCAACGTCAGTCTGTCAATCAAATCACACTGTTGACAGTAAATGCAGAAACTGAGTTGTAAATCAAGACAGCGGAAGTTAACTTTGGTCCCCCGTGTGTGTGTGTGTGTGTGTGTGTGTGTGTGTGTGTGTGTGTGTGTGTGTCAGGGCGAGTGTCCTATGTGCCGTCCACCATGAGGACACTACTGCGGCCGCCACACACATCTCCTCTGTCGTCCAGCCGGGAGTCGTATCCACACCCCCCTGCCTACAGTCCCCGCCTCCAGCCACGCCCCCTGCAGAGCTACACCATACTGGAGACCTCCCGGCTCCGCCCTCCAGGACCCCCACATGACCCTCATGCCTTCCCTGCAGGCTTTGCGTTCCCCAGTGGACATTTCTACAGCCTGGACCCAGACCCCCCACCCCCCTTCTACCTCGCAGAGATGAGCCCACTTAGAAGGTGACTGCTGTCCTCTGTCTCTCACTCTCTCTCTCACACCTGCTCTCTCACTCTCTCTCTCTCTCTCTCTCTCTCTCACACCTGCTCTCTCACTCACTCTCTCTCTCTCACTCCCTCTCTCTCTCTCTCACTCCCTCACTCTCTCTCTCCCTCGCTCTCTCTCACTCCCTCTTTCTCACTCTCTCTCACCTGCTCTCTCACTCACTCTCTCTCTCTCACTCCCTCTCTCTCTCTCTCTCTCCCTCGCTCTCTCTCACTCCCTCTTTCTCACTCTCTCTCACCTGCTCTCTCTCTCACTCTCTCACTCTCTCACACTCTCTCACTCTCTCTCACTCTCTCTCTCACGCTCTCTCACCTGCTCTCTCTCTCACTCTCTCTCACTCCCTCTTTCCCACTCTCTCTCACTCTCTCTCTCACTCTCTCTCACTCTCTCACACACTCTCTCTCACTCTCTCTCTCACACTCTCTCACACACACTCTCTCTCACTTGCTCTCTCTCTCTCACTCTCTCTCACTCACACTCTCTGTCTCTCACTCACACTCTCTCTGTCTCTCACTCACACTCTCTCTGTCTCTCTCTCACTCTCTCTCACTCACACTCTCTGTCTCTCACTCACTCTCTCTCACTCACAATCTCTCTGTCTCTCTCTCACTCTCTCTCACTCACACTCTCTCACTCTCTCTCACACACTCTCTCACACACACTCTCTCTCACTCTCTCTCTCACACTCTCTCTCACTCTCTCTCTCACACTCTTTCACACACACTCTCTCTCACTTGCTCTCTCTCTCTCTCACTCTCTCTCACTTGCTCTCTCTCTCTCTCTCACTCGCTCTCACTCACACTCTCTCTGTCTCTCACTCACACTCTCTCTGTCTCTCACTCACTCTCTCTGTCTCTCACTCACACTCTCTCTCCCTCTCTCTCTCACTCAGCGACTCTTGAAAGTTAGAGCCGTTTTTGAACAGCGTGGTTTTGTTTTTATGTGTGTTTATGCACCTTCTACTGGGATTGATCGAATGTTGTTTTTAGATCAGTTATGTACTGGATGGAATGGTTGTAATGCAGATGAATATTTAGTTTTAGCAGGGGGTTTTAATTATAAATTATAATTATAATAAAGCACACAATGCTTCTCGTAGGAAACTTCTTGAGATCATTCATAAACATGACCTAAGTGATATTTGGAGGAACTTCAATAATCTCTCTCTCTCTCTCTCTCTTACTCTCTCTCTCTCTCTCAAATTCAATTCAAATGAGCTTTATTGGCATGACTCAGAAAGAAAGACAGAAAGAAAGAAAAGATATTTAAATAATATTGTCAAAATTGGTGAAAACTAAAAAAAGGATACAATCTTGAACACACATACACACACACTAAAGTTCATCTAAGATAAAAAGGAAGCTTATAGTTAACTTAAATAGAGAATTTGTTCTAAGTTCTAAGTATAAAAATAAAGTTAACTTAAACTTTAACATTTTCTCTTGTTTTATGGCAGGTCATTATCTATTCAGCCGCAGGTTTGAGTCATTTGAGTGAACATTGCGCCAGGCGCATGGTCTTAAAGTACTTCATTAGTCATGGGTGTGTTTTGGGCGTAACATACAATTAACCAATCAGGATTTATACTCTCATTCCCTTTAAAAGCCAGCAGCGCATTTTCCCTGGTGTGTTGCTATTACGATGGCGAATTTACCCGGAAGACAGGAGCGTTTTTCGATGGAGGAGACCGATCTGCTAGTGCGTGAGGTAAAAGCGCGTGAACAGGTTATCTTCGGGGATGGAATAAATCCCCCCAAACCTCCACGGGTCAAGGAAGTATGGGAGGAAATATCCTCAGTTGTGTCCTCCGCCTTTGGCAAAAAAAGAACATCTGAACAGTGCTGAAAGCGGTACAATGATGTTAGAAGACGGGGAAACAAAAGCTTTCAACGCAAAGAAACATGAAAAACAAACGGGAGGTGGAGGCCCATCAGACAGCGTGGAGCTGACGCCTGCAGAAGATATTGCTGCATCTACATGCATATTGCATTTTTTCTCCACATGAAAACTTTTGTATAAACCCTGCTATGCTTCCTGCAGAGAGAAGCAGGGTGTGTGTGCATTGTGCTTTCATATCCCAAAGCACTGTGCGCCCCTAAAATACCTTTTCAGCAATGCGCAACTGACCACAGACCAGGGTTTTGTTGGTCACTGGCGGATTTAATTTTTGCATCCTTATAATAGCATCTGGCACGCTTTGCGCCAGACCACACCTCCTCTTTTCCCTGACACCCCTGTGACGCCGCTGTGTCATCTGCTGTCTAGACAACGGGATTTTGTGCCTGAAAAAATGAATGATGCGCTGGCACAGAATAGTAATGACATCATGAGCATGTCGCAAATGCACAGAGCACTGCAGCATGATAGGGCCCTTTCTTATATCTCTTGCCTCTCAGTGCCCATGTTTGTAATGTCTGTGTGTGTGTGTGTGTGTGTGTGTGTGTGTGTGTGTGTGTGTGTGTGTGTGTGTGTGTGTGTGTGTGTGTGTGTGTGTGTGTGTGTGTGGTGGTTGTGGTCACTTATTCTATATTTGGTGATAATTGTTCTTTTCTTTCTATCTTTGATATTAAGTAGATATGGTGCTTTACAGCAACTCCTGTTCAGTACTCTCTCTATATATTTTCACTTCAGGATTGTCTTTTATCTGTTCCTCCCAGAATTTAATGTAATGAGTCTGGTTTGAAAGATTTGGTATCAGGAAAGATTTTGGTATCAGGCTGAGGTTCTTGATGTTGCGTTGTTTGCTATTTGAAAAGGGGGATTATTCTGGAATTTCACTTATCTTAAGGTGTAGCCAAAATGTACAGACTTTTTTCTCAATGTCTCAGTGCAGGAAACTGTCCTGGTTCAGAGTGACCAAGTTGGAGGATTCAATTCAATTCAATTCAGTTTTATTTATACAGCGCCTTTTACAATAGTATTGTCTCGTGGCGCTTCACAGAAGGAGCACCCAAGAGCAACAGGGGCAAGGAAAAACTCCCTTATATTCAGTTAATCTAGGAAGAAACCTTGTGCAGATCCACGACTCAAGGGGCTAACCCAACTGCCAGGGGTCATGGAGAAAAATTACAATCAGTAGTAACCATGACAGACTATAAGTTGCCTATGGTTTTAGCTAAGGTTCATAACAGTTCATAAGGATGTTCTGTGTATCCCTAAGATGTCAGATGCAGAATTTCTGTTGGGCTTTGGTCCCTCTTTCTTTAGTCAAGACAGTCCAGAGGACCAAATTTCACTTCATACAGAGAAATGGGTTTGATGATTGAATCCAGAATTTTGAGCCAGAATTTAATAGTGGATTGTAGAGTTGCTTTTTTTATTAAGTAATAGGTTCTTTGTGCCTTATTTGGACGCTGGTACACAGATGATTCCTACCAGGATATTTCCTACCAGATGGAGGAAAATGCCTTTTTAAAATCATCCAAACATCCATAGATCTTTTCAGTACTTTTTGAACATATTGTTCTGTAAGGGGGTGGAAAGTATAATGTTGTTGGTAGTTATAAATTCTGGGAGGAATCCTAGCTGACTTTTGCTTAAGGGGTCATTGTAGAAGGTCAGTACTCTTGTCTTAAGGGGTCATTATTCTCTAAGAAGGTCAGTACTTAAGGGGTCATTGTTCTCTAAGAAGGTCAGTACTTAAGAGGTCATTGTAGAAGGTCAGTACTATTGTCTTAAGCATGGTCTCTGTGTCTCATATTTGAACATGTTCTAAGGGCATGCTTTGTCCTAAAACATGCTTTGTCAAACACTTTTGTCTGGAACATATTTTCTTTCCAGCCATTTAAAGACTATTCTTTAAAGACTATTCTTTAAGGACTATTCTTTAAAGACTATTCTTTAAGGACTATTCTTTAAAGACTATTCTTTAAAGACTACTCTTTAAGGACTATTCTTTAAAGACTATTCTTTAAGGACTATTCTTTAAAGACTATTCTTTAAAGACTACTCTTTAAGGACTATTCTTTTAGCTCTTCTGCAGCTGTGTCAGCGCTGGCTTTTTCAGTGGGTAACTTTGAAATTAAATAAATATTAACAATATGTATCTTTACCTATGAAGTCGCCATGCATTCTACCATTTAAGATATGCAGTCCAAGATATTTGCATGGGTGTAACAGTTGTTTTCCACTTTGTGTTCAATACATTTCCTCCAAATATGTGATTGTCCCCCTCTGAATGTACATAATCAGGCTCCCTCCCAGTTCTGGCAGAGAAAGACCCTTTTCCTAGGAATTGTAATATTTTATTCTGGAGATTTCCAAATGCCATTTCAGCATATTAGGTGGCATGTCTGTGGCTCACAGATATAAAATAGAATGCCTTTATTGTCATTATACACAGTATAATGAGATTTAAACTCTCACACAGATTGAAGGCCTGATCATACTACCCAGATGCACTGGTGTCTTTCAGTATTTTTAGCCAGATGTGAAATTTGCCATTTTTACAGGTTGTATGTGATTTTCTAAACCTTCTTTGTATCATAGTAGAATGTCCCCTGATACCAAACCATGTTTTACTTTAGGCCCCCAGTGATCATCTTCCCCAAGGTCACTTGGTTCAAAGGTCTTTGTTGGCCCATGTTTCAAGTAGAATAATAATGTCAACATTTTTAAATTAGGGTCAGATGTTTTCAAACCAAAAGTAGAAGAGTATAATCCCTGTATATACCAGCTGAGTATACTAAATGTCATTTAATATAGTTTTCTTTAGATGTTCTCACTTAAGTAGAACTTAAGTACATAAGTACACACTTACAACACATTTAAAGGGCTTTTATGACCAGTTATAGTCTAGTGATATTGTTCAAAACATTTAAATAAGATAAATAGAACAGGATGAAGATGTAGTTAATATCATAAAAAACTTTGTGAAGTATATTTATGGTAAAAATAATCTAAATATCTCAATTGAATAGAGAAATAGAACAAGAGACTAATAAGGTAAATGCTTGTACATACTGACGGCCTATGGGGCTGGTCAGTTTCTCTCTCACTCTCACTCACTCTCTCCAAAGTCCTAAGGCAAGTCCCATCCCTCGGCAGCCATATTAGAGACGCCTTTGGGCAGCTATTTGGGATTCTCAAGACCAGGCCCTATCAGAATGAATGAGGAGATATCCAGAACTCAAGACCAGGCCCTATCAGAATGAATGAGGAGATATCCAGAACTCAAGACCAGGCCCTATCAGAATGAATGAGGAGATATCCAGAACTCAAGACCAGGCCCTATCAGAATGAATGAGGAGATATCCAGAACTCAAGACCAGGCCCTATCAGAATGAATGAGGAGATATCCAGAACTCAAGACCAGGCCCTATCAGAATGAATGAGGAGATATCCAGAACTCAAGACCAGGCCCTATCAGAATGAATGAGGAGATATCCAGAACTCAAGACCAGGCCCTATCAGAATGAATGAGGAGATATCCAGAACTCCAGATAGGCGGGACGTACTGACTTAAAAAGTGTATTGTGCAAATCCTTGTTTAAGTCTGACTTGAACAATGTCAAAATGTACCCATAGATCGCTCACATAAAGCTAAAAAAGACATGATTTGACATGAGGCAGTTTGCTCACTATACCCGCAGCAACATTAGCGGCTTGGCTAACACCATGAATGGACATAGTAAACAAAAGATAATAAACAAAAGGTTAACATTACAATCTTACATAAACATTTAAGAAAACAATTGTTTGAACACATACAAGAGAAGTAAAAACTCTCTCTCACACTCTCTCTCTCTTGCTCTACTCTGCACTTGTGTTGTCAAAGCGTGTGTAAACAAAAACACTGTGTAAACAAAACCACTGCTGCCAGCTCATCCTGCTCAGAGGACAGTTCATCCATTGGGAGAAATTGTGTTGTCTGCTAAATATGAAGCAGAGGTTATTCCTAACTGATATATACTTGGGACACCTCTGTAGAAACCTCCACCTCCACCTCTGTAGAAACCTCCACCTCCGTGACGTCACAGTACGGACAAAGGCACTGGTGGTTTTCTGTCTGGAGTTGATGGTCATCCACCCACTGTATTTTTGGCAAGAAATGTCTTCTTTCTCTTTTTACTCTGAGGCATTGAGCAGTGCTGTGTGGAGCTAACTCTCTCTGTCTCTTCATTTTCCCTCTCTTTTGTTCTGCATTTGTCTCTTGTCTTTCTCTCTCTCTTCTCCCCCTTTCTCAGTTCGGTCATGTCATCTCCCCCGTATCACCTTGAGGGCTCGTTTGGATGTCCACCTCCGATCCTGGAGGAGGAGCTTTGTGACGAGGAGGCGGAGCTTCACCCCTTCTACTCCTCCTCTGGGGTGGAGTTTAGCTCATCGGATGTGCATCCGTGGGCGGGGCCAGATCCCCCCCACCTCATGTTTCCACTCTACCGCCAGCTGCAGTTCCACCACCGTGAGGCTCCGCTGGCCCCGCCCCCCCCTCTGCTCCTGCCCCCCACCCTCCCCGCCCCCTCCTACCCCGCCGTCCTGCCCCTCCACACACCCAGAGGGCGCCATAAGAAGTCTCCCAGCAAGCCCCGGCCCCTTCAGGGACTCAGCATGCATGAGGCCCAGCAGGTGGGACAGCTCCGACACACCACCCAGGGCCTGGGCGTCCCTCTGCTCCCCTTCCTCCCGGATCCAGAACCACAGCTAGGGTCTGTGCACGCACACACACACACACACACACACACACCAGTCAGGGCCTGGGCGTCCCTCTGCTCCCCTTCCTCCCGGATCCAGAACCACAGCTAGGGTCTGTGCAAGCACACACACACACACACACACACACACACACACACACACACACACCAGACAGGGCCTGGGCGTCCCTCTGCTCCCCTTCCTCCCGGATCCAGAACCACAGCTAGGGTCTGTGCACGCACACACACACACACACACACACACACACACACACACACACACACACCAGTCAGGGCCTGGGCGTCCCTCTGCTCCCGTTCCTCCCAGATTCACAGCTAGGGTCTGTGCACGCACACACACACACACACACACACACACACACACACCAGTCAGGGCCTGGGCGTCCCTCTGCTCCCCTTCCTCCCGGATCCAGAACCACAGCTAGGGTCTGTGCACGCACACACACACACACACACACACACACACACACACACACACCAGTCAGGGCCTGGGCGTCCCTCTGCTCCCCTTCCTCCCGGATCCAGAACCACAGCTAGGGTCTGTGCACGCACACACACACACACACACACACACACACACACACACACACACACACACACACCAGTCAGGGCCTGGGCGTCCCTCTGCTCCCGTTCCTCCCAGATTCACAGCTAGGGTCTGTGCACACACACACACACACACACACACAGACATAAGTGCATTAGACCCCTTGACCCTAACCTTCCTGATAGTCCTACTATTCCTGAAATTGTTGACATTCCTGATGTTCCCATGCTCCTGATTACTCATGGTGTTTGATCACAATGACCAGCATGGCTTTAGTGTGTATGGGGACGCAGTGTGTTGTGAGAGAGAGATAGAGAGCTGTAGTTTGACTTCAGTTAGTGTGTGTGTGTCAGCTGTGGTGTGCTCTGACTGAGTGTGTTAATCAAGACAAGGCTGGATTGAGGTGTGAAGTGTTTGTGTGTGTGTGTGTGTGTGTGTGTGTGTGTGTGTGTGTGTGTGTGTTTAGGCCGTTTAGTGGGCTGGACATGCAGTGGTATGAGGTCACCTCCCAGCTGAGCCCCCCCCAGCCGCGCCGTGTGGAGTCGGGTTGGTGTGTACATCCAATGGTGCTCCAGCCCTCGCGTCTGTCGCCGCTCACACAGAGCCCGCTGTCCTCGCTGCAGGGCTCCCCGATACGCCCCCGACCACGCCCACGCCCCGGACACACCCCTCCTTCCCTCCAATCGGAGGCCTCCGAGATAACCCTGCTCCCACCCTCCACTGCTAGCTTCTCCAGGAAGTCGTCTCCATCTGCGTCCGCCTCAGCCTCTCCCGGGAGGAGGAGCCAGAGGGGCAGTCCCCGCCCTCGAGCGCTGACCGGCCCCGAGGCGTCCCCTCCGCCCCCCCGTGACGCACGGGGCCAAGCTACAGGCCAGTGGAGGGGGGGAGAAGCACCTGACGGCCCCCCTTCCCAGCTCTCATCCCCAGGGTATGACTGTGTATCACTGTGTGTGTGTGTGTGTGTGTGTGTGTGTGTGTGTGTGTGTGTGTGTGGAGGGGGTGGGAGTTGTCTGGGGTCTTTTTTCTATATAGTTTATTTAGTCGTATAGAAGTGCAAACACTACTATAATTTATTTAAACTAAATATTTTGGTAAAAGACATCTGTAAAGATAGTACTTTGTACTTAAATAGTAGTATATAGTACTATCTTATGTAAGATAGTACTTTATTCATCCCGTAGGAAATTCAAGATTGTGAATGAATTTAAAAAGTTTCCCATTCCATATTTAGACTATGGCAGGCCACCGTCGTCTACGTCTGTTTGTCAAGCTGACTGGGGTCCGCAGAACATTGCCAGGGGTTCTGTGAATAAGTTTGCTACAAAGTATATCAATACACAAAACACTGTCCTTAAGCATTAACTGCAAGTAAAATGAATATTAGTTGTTATTAGTTATGTGAAACAAACAGTATTTTTTAACCCAGTAGCCTAGATTTGACAAAAGAATAAATCCTTTTAAAACTCCTCCTGCACTGTCAGGTTTTGCCAAATGGAGTAACATGCAGTAACATGTCTGTTTAAAACTGTTGTGGTGTTAGCAAAATATGTTTTTAGAATAAAAGTTCAATAGCATCAGAAAGAAAAAATTGCTAAAATCTTTTTGTTAAATTTCAAGGGATCCTTGAAAAAATTCCTGCTCCATGGGGGGTCCCCGTCCCAATAAGGGACGTAGTGTGAGAAACACTGATTATAGTTCTAGTTCTGGAAGAAGTGATAAAGATATGATTAAAAAATGAGTCCCTCATAAAACAAGATAATTACTAACTGTGTGTGTGTGTGTGTGTGTGTGTGTGTGTGTGCATGCGTGCACACATGCTTTCCCCTCTGATCTGAAGCTGTCTGTCAGGCAGTGTTCTGACTGGCTCTACGTCACCCTACTAGGTAAGGCTGGAATCACAGCACATTATTGCCAGTGGTTTTCCTGTTGCTGTTCTCTAATCATCTGTCCTCCCTTCCTTTCTTCACTTCCTCCTGTCTTCTCTTCCTCCTTTCCTGTCCCCCTTTCCTCCTTTTCTTTCTTCTCTTCCTCCTCTCCTGTCTCCCTTTCCACCTTTCCTGTCTTTCCTTCCTCCACTCCTGTCTTCCCTTCTTCCTTTCCTCTCCCTCCATCTTCCCCTCGGTTCTCCTGTGCCCCTCCCTTCTCCTCTGTGTTCTTTGGGCTCAGAGGGGCAGAAGGGGGTCTGAGAGGATGGAGACCTGTCTGAAAGAACCTAGAAGGCCACCGCGACCTTTCACCTGGAGGTCCCTACAGCGCCCTTTCATCATCCCAGAATGAACAGCTGACAGACAGGTACGAGGTCAATATATTACCACACAGGTGAGACAACAGGTGACTCCAGACAGGACGAAAGTTGAATCACATGCTCACATGACAGGAAGAACTTAAGGTCACATGATTGAAGGATCAGGAGGGACTGGACCTTTGATTTTGATTGGATCAATTGGACAGACCAGTACAGTGACACACCAGGGCGCTGAGCAGCCCATAAAAATGCTGGGCTGAAACACACAAAGGTCAGACAAACACCAGCGGATATCACTAGGTCCTCTAGACACCATTCCTAAAAGAGATAGTCCTAAGAGAGATAGTTCTATGAATTCACACTAAACACCATTCCTGACAGAAACAGTCCTAAGAGTTTATAGAGACAGTCCAAAAAGAGACAGTCCTTAGAGAGATGGTCCTAGAGTTAGTCCAAAGAGTTTAAACTGGTCACCATTCCAAAGAGATGGTCCTAAAAGGGATAGTCCTTAGAGTTAACACTAGGTACTGTTAGGAGAATCAGTTTAGTCCCATGCTTGTGTGATGGGTGAAAACACCTTACTCTGTGCCCCGCCCATTCACAGCTGTCTCCACCTCTCAGACTGCCCCCTCTCCAGTGCTCAGGTAAGACCCATCTCACCTGAGGGAGCAGATATCTACCTCCTGGGAAGGAAGACGAGAATCGCCAGACCTCGCTGCTGAGTCATCCTACACAAACGCAACGCCCCTCCAAAAAACCCAGCACCCAGCTGAACTGCACCTCAGAGGTCATCATTATGGCAATGACCTCCAGGTCCCACACAATAGCCACGGATGTACACTGCAGCCAGCTCTCACATAGTCACTTTAACCAGGTGAATAGGGTTGGGAACACTCCTATCCATGAGAGGTGTGGCAGACAGGAAGGAGTCAAGAGTCAGCCATATTGGGTGTGGCAGACAGGAAGGAATCAAGAGTCAGCCATATTGGGTGTGGCAGACAGGAAGGAGTCAAGAGTCAGCCATATTGGGTGTGGCAGGCAGTAGCTTAAGGAATCTGCCTGCCTCAGTGAGGTCAGTATAAACCCAACCCCCTTGTGCCCAGCCCAGCCCAGCCCAAAAGGAATTGTCATAGCAACAACCCTCAGATGCCCCCCCTCCTGGAAACCATCTCTGACCAGAAGCTGGGGATTGCCCAGATATAAACACATTATCCCTCTTGACCACAGTTGGCATGGCAACCATCCCTAATGGCCTCTCCTCTGTACCATGCTTGACTCATGCCTGTCTGCCCACTCTTGATGACCCTTTCTAAGGTCATCACTATGGCAACCGCCAAAAGCATTGTACCAAGAGCAGAACTGGATATGCAATTCTGGCAGGACATAACAGAGAAACTGAGCCTGGTCAGAGAATGTTCTCCAGAGGTCATTGCTATGCCAACGGCCCCTTAAGCCCCTGCCTTGTTTTGTGTGATTGGCACATCGGCTGTGATGTGGGAAGGAGTCAGAGTTTTGGGATGCACTTGTTCCACACCCCGTTTCCTCTCTAAACTGCCTTTGCAGCCCTAGTTTAAGTTTCATTAACTGCAAATTCATTATTTTGCTGTTGAACTTAGTTCAAATTGAGAAATACTACCATTTCTCCCTGCACTGTTTAGCCTACTAAAGGGAACAGACCTCCCGACTGTGTCAGTCTATTAGCATTAGAACGAGATTGACCAGGCCAGACCTGCAGACAAAGTCTGGTACAATTGGGAGTTAGTTATGAGCAGTTTTTAAACTTGGCTTTTTAATGACATAATTTCATAAATTAATTTACCCTGATGTGATAATAAATTTGACTTCATCTGGTCTGGTCCGGTCTAAAGATGATATCAAACATGCTTGATTCAGTCTGATTCAGTCGGAATTGTGTCAACAATGAGAAAAATTGCAAGGTTTCAAATCTGTCACCCAAACGCACACGACTCCTGTCATGACTGGTGATGTCCTCGGATTACTCCTGTCCGGCTCAGTCGTTCCATCGGCTCAGTGTCTGGGTTCAAAACAGGGAGGTCTGTTCAGAATCAGCTGGCGGGATATTGGATTCATGCTGCAGGAAAGGGCAGATCAACAGAGTTGGGTGTAGCCACTCCCCTGTGATGTAGACATTCTATAGAACCATCAGCAGAACACTCAGCAGAACATCAGTACATTCCCTGCATCCTGCAGTGAAACCTGTAGAAGTGCCACTGAGCAAATGTGTCTATGCTCCACGGCACACACCACAATGTTGGCAGAACACACAAACACACACACACACATATACATGTCTTCACTCACAGACCCATGGCATGTACTGCAGTGTTGGCTGCGCACACACACACACACATTTGTTTTGAATTCTGTTTGTTTGTTATTCAGCTCTTTTTGATTTGGTTAATTTTAAGTGTCACATGTGTGAAGTACTCTGAGACACATCTCTGCCTTAACACTCATGGGAATTGAAACAGCAATGCTGTCTAGTCCACTGGTGCTAGAGAGGCTGAGGTGGTGGGGGTTCTAAAGGCTGAGGTGACTGGGTTCTAAAGGCTGAGATGTTCTAAAGGCTAAGGTGATGGGGTTCTAAATACTGAGGTGATAGGGTATATAAAGGTCGAAATGTCAGGGTTCTAAAGACTGAGTTGATGGGGCTCTAATGACTGAAATGACAGGGTTCTAAAGGCTGAGATGACATGGTTCTAAAGGCTAAGGGTTCTAAAGGCTGAGGTAATGGCTGGATGCCCTGGTGACGTATATTAGGAATCTTAGGAGACAGAAACCCAGACACTGAGGCCTGCCAATCAGAGGGGACACTGCTGAGGCCAGTTTGTCTGGAACCGGAGAATCTTGAGCTCATTAATAGCCTGAGCTTATGGTTCTTTGAGTCAGTGTGTGGAGTGGAACACTGTCTGCATAATGGCATGATGAGGAACATGTGTAACGCAGAACCATGCTGAGAGAGAACATGAGAACATACTGCCGTGACATCATGCAGACATGTTTTGGAACCCTTGGGTTCTGATGGATGTCTCCTGCCTTGACAACACCCCCACGCCCTCAGTCACCTTAGAAAACACCTTTTCTGTTTATTTGCCATGTTTTATTTGTTTGTTTATTTGCATGTTTTCTTTGTTATTTATTGATTTATTGTTTCTTTGTTATTTATTGATTTATTGAAACATCCTAAGGAATGGAATGTTAAGGCCTTTGTTTTTCTCCACCAAGAAACCTGACATCACCTCATATTAGGATGTTCCCCAAGCATCAGCATGATCAGAGGAAAAGAAAATGGCACACACACCACATGCATACACACACACACTGGACAAAACAATCTAATTTCATTACTTTTAGAGTAGTTTTGCGCTTTAAAAAAAAAAGAAAATCAGACGTATTGTTACAATATAATGACATTTTAAGGTGCTAAGTTCACGAGGAAGAAAAGTTTAAATGAATGAATAAACAAATACAGCATTTAGTAAACTATTTCTTACTCAGTGCAATAGCATTTCTTGGGAGCTAGCTTAGTGCTTTGATCACAAGAATAAACAGTAATACATGTAGCTTATTGTTTATTTCAAGGGCATCTCAAGTGGGTATTTGTCATAGGCCAAGAGATAGAAGACTATTTCAACCTGTGCAATGGTCCACAAGCACACAGCACATATGTCAGTGTGGTTTTAGTCATGACGCAATAACTGCCCTTTCAATCTCTCCACCTCCACCTCCACTAATGACCACTAATGGGAATAAAATGTAGAGTGCAAATAAAATAATCAAGGTGAAATGGGAAGGGCTAGAGGATACTAGTGAAATAAGAATATTTTTAAATAGGTGGAGTAAAATTGATTTTTTTTATTATACTGAATAAATACTAAATTCCCCCCAAACAATAGGCTTGTATACCTAGCCACGCTCAACAAGTATTTTGTCACAAACACACACACATTTGTCAAAACAATTTAAAAATGAAAATGAAAAAAGATTCAAATGCATACAATTGCCATTAGTTAATTTAATTTCTCACATTTATTTTATTTCCACAATAAATTAGTGTATTGTATTTTCATCAAATATTTATGTTCATTTTATAGTATTTCTTCTAAAATGATTCAAATCATTTCTTCCTCAAACTGCCAAAGTGTGCATGTTTAACATCAGCCTCACTGCATAGTGTGTTGTTAGACTAACACCTTTCGATTGGTCATCATTTAAGGGTCAGTTGTAACCCTATAAGGGTTACCCTAAAAGGTTATAACCATTTAAGGGTTAGTTATAACCATATAAAGATCAGTTATAACCAGTTAAGGGTGAGTTATAAGCATATAGCGGTGCATTATAACCATAGTGCTAAGCAAATCACCTACTTGCTCAAGCAGGAAATTAATTTTGATGCACACTGAATAGTGACAGATTAACACTCTAAAACTCAGATTATCTAGAAAAAGGGTTCTCAAACTTTACTGGGCAGAGAACTTTCCAAGGTCCCTTCATAATCGCAACACAGTTTTAACCATATAGGTTTAGATGCTTTTGGACTCTACATAAGACAAGTTAATATTTTGTTTTTTTTCACACTCCCAGGCACACCCCTGAAGGTCCCCGGACCCACACTAGAGAACCAATGATCTAGAAAACCTTGTAAAATCTGACAGAAGTTTACTGTCAATTATGTTATGATTTGGGGGGTGTGTGTGTGGGAGGGGTGGGGGGTGTGTGTGTGGGAGGGGTGGGGGGTGCTCTACCGATTTATTTTTGATGAATTAGGAATATGTGGAATATGATGAATATGTGGAATATGTTTCATAAATTCTGTGTCCTACAGACTCAATGGAAGATGCTGAAGCACTTGAAATGTTTCCAAACTTAGAACCAAACTCAAGGCATTGAACAATAGACCTACTTATTAAAGGATCTGTTTAGTAAATCACACATTTAGCTTTTAGTTGGAGTTCTACTCTTGTTTCTAAGGGTGAACTTTTAGACGTTGTGTTCATGTCTAGTAACTCATACTTCTATCTGTCAGAGTTAAAGAAAAACAAGAAGAAAAACAAACAACACTCACTTAGTTGGAAGGCGTGTGAGTTGAATAGCTTGGTGTGAAATTATTTTTAAATGTTGTAAACCAAAGTGGATGCTTTAAAGTCTACATTTGGGAGAAAATGTCATTAGTTTTTGCCAATAGAGAGCTAAATTTAATTTTATTTTTCTATATGGTATGTAATTGCAGCAGGTAGAGAAATAGAATTATAGATACAAGTCTATTGAAAGGTAACGTTTATAGAATTGTGCATTAGAGCAGTAATTTATGAGAAATTATTTATTAAAAATGGTGCTGAATTCTTCACAGACACACAAAACAAATCTCCTTCACCTGTCCCCACCATGACTCATGATTATCGTTCTCAGTGGCGTCCCATAGCTAGCACCTTAGCTTCTTCCTGACCTGTGTCATGATTAGCGTTCTCAGTGGTGTCCCATAGCTAGCACCTTAGCTTGTTCCTGAGCTGTGTCCTTGTGCAGGCAGCTGGATGCCCAGCTCCACTCTGGAAGGCTAGGAACCTCACTGGCTGGAGCCAGGCTGGATGCTCCCATAAGGGTCAACATTTGTGAAGCACAAACAGAAGAACAGACATTTCTCTCTCTCTCCTTCTTTCTTTCCTTTGCTATCTGTCTTTCTTGCTTTTCTGCATGAGAAGTTGGAAGCCTCAGTGAGACACAAAGTTACACTACTACAGAACTATTATCTGCTGAGACCTGAAAGATTTGCATTCCCTTTACAAAGCCTTGTTGTCTCCCTTACTTCCATGATGGGTCCTGATCTCAGATCAGTGAGCAACAGTGGAGTGCATGATGTTGTGTCAGTGGATGCTTGCCCCTCCTTAATGAAGCCATGAGTCTTGTAATACAGAGCTCCTCAGCCTCAGCTTCATGGGACTTAGCAAATCATTGGCTGCTTGGCAATTAGCAAATCTTACACAAACTCCTTTTGTTTTTCACTCAATATCTCTGCAAGTCAGTTTCAGCTTGTAGCTGCATTTGTTTGCATGAGAATTTAACAAATAGAAATTTTCTTGTAACCAATGGAAATTTGTTTTCATTGGTTGTTAACAGCAGCAGATTTCCAGTTAATGCTAACACTTGAACAGTTTCACCCAATCTGACAGGTCTTCTGCTCCAGACTCTGACCTTCACCGCTGGGCTGCTATGACGGTAGCTCCATCATGCTTGTCGACAACACAGAGTCCTTTCAAAGTTCATCTCACTACTACAACACATCCCCTGCAACGTTCATCTCACCGCTAGAACACATGCCTTTCAGAGTTCATCTCACTGCTAGAACACATCCCCTTTAAAGTTCATCTCACTGCTAGAACACATGCCTTTCAGAGTTCATCTCACTGCTAGAACACATGCCTTTCAGAGTTCATCTCACTGCTAGAACACATCCCCTCTAAAGTTCATCTCACTGCTAGAACACATCCCCTTTAAAGTTCATCTCACTGCTAGAACACATGCCTTTCAGAGTTCATCTCACTGCTAGAACACATGCCTTTCAGAGTTCATCTCACTGCTAGAACACATCCCTTTCAGAGTTCATCTTACTGCTAGAACACATCCCCTTTAAAGTTCATCTCACTGCTAGAACACATGCCTTTCAGAGTTCATCTTACTGCTAGAACACATCCCCTTTAAAGTTCATCTCACTGCTAGAACACATGCCTTTCAGAGTTCATCTTACTGCTAGAACACATCCCTTTTAAAGTTCATCTCACCGCTAGAACACATGCCTCTCAAATTTCACCTTTGCGCAGACCAGAGAGCTTCGTCTGAAAGCTGGTGTCAGAGAGGTGTGTTCCACTCATCCTTACTGTGTTTCTGGCAGGGGATACTGCTGTACCAGGACATACAGTATGGGTCAATATTTCCTCTCTCACCATGACCACATTCCTCTCTCACCATGACTGACTATATTCCTCCTGAGAGTGAGTGTGACATGTGACAGGTGTGTGTGAGAGCAGCCCAGTGAGTGTGACAGGTGACAGGTGTGTGTGAGAGCAGCCCAGTGAGTGTGACGGCAGACAGGTGTGTGTGAGAGCAGTCCAGTGAGTGTGACAGCAGACAGGTGACAGGTGTGTGTGAGAGCAGTCCAGTGAGTGTGACAGCAGACAGGTGTGTGTGAGAGCAGCCCAGTGAGTGTGACGGCAGACAGGTGTGTGTGAGAGCAGTCCAGTGAGTGTGACAGCAGACAGGTGTGTGTGAGTGTCTATGATCTTAAGAGGCTCTAAGTATTTATTCACCTGAACATCTTACAACAGGTGTGTGTGAGGCCCCTTGGAGTCTTTCCTTCAAAACTGATATTTCACACCTTGGTGCTACTTTCCCATCAGATTCGATGGTGCTGTATACATGAGAGTAACCTCTCTTTAGACACTCAACACACTCTACAGTGTCAAAGTTCTATTTCTCTGCCACACACCTCACCCTTCGATCTGCAGTGGCGTGTGTGTGTGTGTGTGCTGAAGACCCTGGAGGAATCAGTCCTGCTTGGTCAGAAAGAAACTGCAAGAAGTTGAGACTAAATTTAAACAAACAAAAATCAAAACACAATCTCAAAACAAGAACAGATTAAGGTTGTTGATGTGCAGGCAAAGCAAGTACAACAAACAAATAGCCCCATCATCACTAAGCTAAATCTGAATGGTTTCTGCCACAGACTAAAGTAATGGGCAATCATGTTCATGGAACACAAATGCTTATCGTTTGGAATAGGAGTGTTTATTGTTAGCTGCATTCTGGGCTGTGTTGGAGTGTGTTGTTAGCTGGGCCACTGGTAGTCTATGTTAGCTGCATTCTGGGCTGTGTTGGAGTGTGTTGTTAGCTGGGCCACTGGTAGTCTATGTTAGCTGCATTCTGGGCTGTGTTGGAGTGTGTTGTTAGCTGGGCCACTGGTAGTCTATGTTAGCTGCATTCTGGGCTGTGTCAGGGTGTATTGTTAGCTGGGCCACTAGTAGCCTATGTTAGCTGCATTCTGGGCTGTATCGGGGTGTAATACATGTATGCTGCCATTCAGATTCTCAGTCATGGCAGGAAAAGACTCTAATGGTACCCACAAAATGTGAGAGAACTTTACTTCCCCAAAAAAGGGTGGGATGTAGCTATATGTTTTTAGACAACCACAAAAACAGCAACAAGGACTCATAATATAAAGTGACCTCGACATTAAAAGAAAACGCAAACGTCAATCTTCATTTTTATTTAGAATGTATATTCAGATTGATATATTTAGACTTTCATAGGGTTTTCTATAAGCACACAAATATCTATGAATAAATATATTATATATTTATTAATCCTACAGACTAATTGGTTTTATCTAATAGGAACACTGAAATCTTTAAACATCACAAACAATCACAAATCTCACAAAAACTGCAAATTAAGTATTACAAGATCAACAATAAAGCTTATAAAAGTTGTTAGGCCATATAATTATCTTAGAACTATTAAAGAGAAAGAATGTATTTAATGTAAAATACACAAGTTTATTTAACAAGTTATAATAAATAGCCTAAATTAATAAATCAAAATGCTGTACCTCATTCACCTAACCCTGTTTCCCTGTCCGGCAATGGAATGTAGAATGTACCATTAGAACATATTACTCATTGGAACTGAATATTTGAACATGATTATGTTGACAGATTGGAACACTTTAACAGGGGTGTGACTGGTGTTTTTAGCATCGGCAGACACAGACAAAGCCAGTAGTCTGTGACTGAATGTTTATTTATTGGCTGAAAAACATGTAGTTATGTATGTATGTATGTGTGTATGTATGTATTTACTTGAAATGGAGCTCCTGGTGCTTTGAGCTTTCCTCTGCCTCGCCATTGGCTACATGGCTATTATGAGCTACATGGCTATTATGAGCTACATGCTTTAACAAGGAGTCATTGGAACTTTGTTCATTTGGTTCATGGAGTAGCCTACAGGTCTCATATGATTCTAAAAATATCATGTATTGCCCTGTCCTAAACATGCCACTTATGGCACCAGAAGTTCCTATCTCTCAATATGAACGCTACCGAAGAGGACACACTGCATGCCATATGATAGCTACACTGTTATTATGTATTGATTCTAAAACATGAAGGCCACTTTTGACTAGGTGCTCATACGCAGATGTTTCTGATAACTTTACCACTGGTCAATGTTGACTCATTCTGTTAGGCTATATGTTTCATTTTTATGTTTCATTTTTATATGTTTTTGTTTGTTTGTGACTGTAGGCTACATCACAGTCTTGACAACTGTTTCTGCCAATTCTGTTTGTTTACATGACATTCAGTCATTAGTTTGTGTTATGTAGCCTACATGTTTTTTTATTACTGGATATGAGCTAAATGTAGTTTTGTCATATTATCATTCACTGCATTAAAAAAACAACTTCTTTACAAAGCAATCACTTGTGTTGTTTATTAGAAAAAGCAAGTAGGTTCACTTACTATAATGTATCACATTCAGAGACTCCGACAGAACAAAATCATTCACTAATTCTGCCTTCCCACTGGGTGGCGCTGTTGCATAGTGGACAGTCGTGTTCCAGTGGATGATTGGTAAATCGTTATTGACCTAAATAATTACAAATATCTTTTCCTATCTTTGTCATTCCAAGGGAACAGCTAATCTTGATAATGATGAAATGAAAAGCCCACAATCATTTATTAGACTTACATTTTCAGTAATTGATTCAGTACGCTATCTTACTCAAAATTCAAGGCTTGATCACAGGGTTAGCCCAGTTATTATTCTTATTGAAAAACCCATTCTCAATTCCACGACTCTACCCTATTTCAAGCACCCTAAACATGGGCCTATTCTAAGTGTTGGATATTGTAGGTCTGAAGATCACACGTAGTGAAATGAGCTATACAACTGAGCTGAGACCGAACTTCAAATGACATTTTTCAAAGGAAAGGAAAGTTAATTGCAGGACACGTAATATGTGGCTGTCAATAGCTGTTATACGACAGCAGTTTATATTATTTTGATAATTCCACACGGTTTTCCTAATAGCGTCGTTGTACTCGGATGTGATTTATAAACGAAGCAGGCTGATGTGCGTGGACGCGCTTTGGGTACGCTAGGCGCGTCCACGCCTTTATGGTAAAGTCTCAATGGGAAAGTCTTTTCCTTTTGGATTAGCTGGGGAAGCTAGAGCGAACTAGTTCCAGTCTTAGATCTCACAAGAAAACCAACTCGCGAGGGCGACGTTTTCTGTCAAACGTGAAGATGTAACTGAGGCCCATTTTCAGGCGTTTTTTTCATGCGATGTCCATTTTTTGCTTGGTTTGGACTGGACCGAGGCATTATAGCGTATCTTACCACAGATACCAACAGCTGGATGGTGGATAGTTCATGCTAAGCTAACGACCATTGCGGTCTGACTCGACAGTTAGCGAAACTATCGTGCATTTAGCCATCTCATTGTTTTTTGCGATGCATAGCTTCTCAACCATTGGACTATTAAGATGTTATTCACTACCACCTCAGCGTGTTTCGTAGTCGGGACTTCGTTATAATGCGACGTTTTGGCGTGAACTGGGAAGCATTTTGGATTTGGAATAGCGGCAACTTCGCTGAGGAATGCTAACGTTAATATTGCCCACCACACTTTAAATAAAGGTAAGTTCAGAACGGTAGGCTGTATAATTCACGTGGCAGATTTTTCCAACAACTTTTGTTATTGTCTTGTGGTGGACAATGTCCGTCTGTGTATGTGTGCGTGTGCGCGTTTGGGCAGACATGAGTAACATTAACGTTATGTCTAGTTATGGCTTCGAAGCCATGTGCGTAGATTACATTGAGATAAACACTCAGCGCTATGCCTGCGCTTCCCTTAAATAGAATTATGATGTGTGTGCTAGCGGCGCAGGCAGGCTAGTGGCCGCTCGATGCCATTCAGAAGAATCGGTCTGGAGGGGACACTAGGTTGGGTTTGTCAGCGTATGAGAGCCCGCATATTTGAGGTGGTTTTTGCAGGCGTGCTCCCATGCCCGCACCGGCAGACTCTTCCCCGGTTCCAACGTGCTCCCGCAAGTCTTACGTTGGTTGTGTGCCGGCCTACGAAGCGGCTGCCTAGTTCCCCGCTAACTTCAGGACGCTGCTGAAGACTTCTTCCCTGCAGATGCTACTTGGGAAGCTATCTCTGTTCCCGAAGTTAACCTGGCTTAGGCAGGAACCACGTTTAGTAGTCCCTCAAGTCAACTAGTCCATGTTTACAAACACACACGCACACCACAAATCACTGTAGGGATACGCTGTGACGTCTCTCTCTCTCACACACACACTCACGATCACAATCTGTTACTCCCGGTGTGTTCACTCTAGCGGTTTGTCCATACACAACTCGGTGTGTGTGTGTATGTGTTTGACGTCATGACTTGGTGTCAGTAGACTGTTGGGACCCAGTGAGGGGGTCCATATAGAGATGCAAGTCCCGTTGCCTTGGTGACCTGGTGATTGATGACATCAGTAGGAGTGGGTTTCATGTGTGAGCTTTACTCCAATATTACAGACAGGATATTACAAGCGACACAAACACACAAATGCAAAAGACATGAGCAGCATCTGTTTCACATGTAGACAAACAAATGCACACATCATACAAGTACACAGCATCAAATAGCCTACCCCCCCAGTACACACACACACACAGCTTCTAACAGCGAGGTTTAAAAAGACATTCAAACCCATATGCAGGTATGGTGCAGACGGAGTATATAGTATACATACTACTACATGGAGCACACCATTCACACTCCCGCACAGACAGGTAGTCAGGGCCAAAATGATTCATACCCCTGAATTTAAAATGACTTTTATTCACACAGGAAGTTTTTTTTTCCTGACTGCAAATGACACAGGCTTCTCCCAAAAGATAATAAGACGATGTACAAGATGTACGATGCATCATTGTGGAAATAAATGTTAATCAACTGCATTTACATTTGAACAAAGTGACATGTCCAAAATTATTCATACCCTTTGCAAACTCAGTCTCACACTAGAACATCCAAAGTTCTATAGCTTTCCAAATAGTCCAAGCTGTTGCAAAGCATCCTAGTTAGCCTGATTGAATTAGAACAGCTGTTCTAACTCTACAGGTAGAAACGGGCCGAAGAGGACGCCACTTCTCAAGATCAGCCACACAAAAGCCTGCTTGGCCCTTGCAAATGCTCATCTGAACCAAGAAGAAGACTTCTGCTGTTCTGTGTTATGGTCAGATTGAGTTTTTTGTGTCCTTCATTTGGCATGAAAAAGGAGACGCCTTTAACCCTAAGAACACCATCCCCACCGTCATGGTGGTGGGAACCTAATGCTTTCGGGGTGTTTTTCAGCCAGTGGACCAGGGAGCCTAATCACAGTCATGGCACCATGAAGAAAGAGCAACACATGAAAATGATCAACAACAAAAACAGGTAGAGATGCAGAGAAACTCGGCCTTGGGCACCAGAAGACATTTCAGCACCACAACAAAAAATGGTTAAGGGACAAAAACATAAACATTTTGCAGTGGCCCATCCAGAGTCCTGACTTGAGTCCAGTTGAGAATCAGTGGAGGGAGCTGAAGATCAGGCTGGTGGCAAGGAGACCCTCCAACCTGAAAGAGTCAGAGCTCATTTCTAAAGATGAATGGGCAGAAGTATCTGGAGACATGCAAAAAGCTGGTCAGCGGTTATAGGAAGTGTTTATATGCTGTAATAGACAAAAAAAGGCTTTTCTGTTGATTATTGAGACGGATGAGTCATTTTGGAGACTCTGCTACTGTTTGTTTCAATGTAAAAAGAAATATTTTCTTCCCCACAACGATGCCTCTTGTACATTCTCTCATCTTCTGGGAGGAGTCTGTGCCATTTCCGGTTGCTGGTTGAATACATGTAACTTTAAGTCCAGATTGTTCAGGGATGTGAATATAAGTCTTGAGGGATTCATAATTCTGGGCTTGACTGTAGGCTGTGGTGCTGACTAGAGCTGGGTGATGTCACAGTCTTTGTTTTCCATGCCTGATTGGGTGTTGTCCACTTTTCCACTGATTGAAAGAAGACTTGCTGCATACTGGCTAAAACCAGCCTGTCCCCTGGTCATCTAATATTGACACAAGTATGAAGCCTAGAGGTTTGCATGGCCCCATAGAGTGATCAGTCTTAAAGAGGCACTTTGACGGGGGGCAGACAAAATACATTTCACATGTATTTCTACATTTCTTAATATTTATGTAATTTCATGTAATTTATATCTCTAATACAATATATCCAACAGATGTGTTGTATTTTCTTATGTTCTTATTGTTTGAACTGTACTTGATGTAAAGTGACCTTGGGTTTGAGAAAGGTGCTATATAAATCTGGTGTGTAGCCTTCTGATGGAGAAGATACAGGAAAGAAAGTGGACAAGCCTTAGATCTCCTGGTTGGGCTGTTTACACCTTTTCTCCCTGAGGTGAAGCTTTTTTGACAGGTTCAGGGTTGACACAAGCTAGCCTCAGTTTAGTAGTTGCATGTTCATTTTTCACCCATTAGCAGTCAATGTTGACAAATCAGCTGTAGGCCTAATGTGAGATTTGAGCCAAAACGACGTATTCTAATGTGAGGCTGATTGTAAATCTTTTGGTCCTGATTGGATATGCAGAGTTGACATTAGAAGAAGAGTTCACTTGAGTGCAATCGTTTTGAACAACCTTTGCACTGTGAATTGCTCTTTAGCAAGTTCTATTATTGTTTTGTGTGCAGAGGAGGGTGTGCTGTGTGAGAGAGAGGGACTAGAGAGATCTTTGACAAGGAGAGGCTGGCTACTCAAAGTGTTACATACAGGATATCTGTCTATACCTGTCTGTCTCTGTGTCTGTCTGTTTCTGTCTCTGTCTGTCTGTGTCTATACTTGTCTGTCTCTGTGTCTATACCTGTCTGTCTCTGTGTTTGTCTGTTTCTGTCTCTCTGCTTGTCTGTGTCTATACGTGTCTCTGTCTCTGTGTCTATACTTGTTTGTCTGTCTGTCTTTCTCTGTGCCTGTCTGTCTCTGTCTCTGTGTCTATACCTGTCTGTCTGTCTGTCTGTCTGTCTTTCTCTGTGCCTGTCTGTCTCTGCACATGTGAGTCTTACATTTACATTTACATTTAGGCATTTAGCAGAAGCTTATATCCAAAGCGACTTACAAAAGAGGAGAACATTCAAGCTACGACACAATAAAAGAAACAAACAAGGGGTGCATATTGCTAACATAGAAACTGCACCATTTTAAGTTGAAAGTGCAATAGTGCAGAGAAACTAAATTAAGTGCATTGATTTTGGAGTTGAAGGACTTTTTACCCAACTTATTAATTTTGGTGTAACCTAATGGTTTCACAACAACGCAGTATTAGAGGTCAGAGGTTAGGGTCAGTGCTAGAGGTCAGAGGTTAGGGTCAGTGCTAGAATTCAGAGGTTAGGGTCAGTGCTAGAGGTCAGAGGTTAGGGTCAGTGCTAGAGGTCAGAGGTTAGGGTCAGTGCTAAGCAGAGGAAGTGTGGACAGGAATGGCTGTCCTTGAAGTATCTTGTCATTGACACGTTTGAAGTGGAGAGTGAGTGTTGGAGGTGAACAGCAAGCAGTGAGCATGTCAGCAGGAGTAGATTGGAGGACTGTGTGTGTGTGTGTGTGTCTGTGTGTCTGTGGTCAAGCTGTAAGCTCACATCAGACGGACCAGGAACAGAACCAACCAAAACAATGCGGCAAGAAGAGATGAATTCACCTTTATTTACAGAAGAAGAGATGAATTCACCTTTATTTACACAAGAAGAGATGGAGCAAAATCAGTGGCTATGAGGTTTGGTGGGTAAATTGATGTGATCACATCAATCAGAAGTGATTTGAGAGTTTGCTTTTGGCGATTAAAATCCAAAGCAGTAAA
>JAIFZK010000009.1:27867500-27870000 GCA_027481765.1 Tenualosa thibaudeaui | reverse complement strand
ACACACACACACACACACTAGTCACCAACCAACAACCAACTCACAAACACACACACAGCACATAGCCACATATACACACACACACACACACACACACACTAGTCACCAACCAACAACCAACTCGCAAACACACACACAGCACATAGCCACATATATACACACACACACACACACTAGTCACCAACCAACAACCAACTCACAAACACACACACAGCACATAGCCACACACACACACACACACACACACACACACTAGTCACCAACCAACAACCAACTCACAAACACACACACAGCACATAGCCACACACACACACACACACACACACACACACACACACACTAGTCACCAACCAACAACCAACTCACAAACACACACACAGCACATAGCCACATACACACACACACCCACACACACACACTAGTCACCAACCAACAACCAACTCACAAACACACACACAGCACATAGCCACATATACACACACACACACACACACTAGTCACCAACCAACAACCAACTCGCAAACACACACACACAGCACATAGCCACATATACACACACACACACACACTAGTCACCAACCAACAACCAATTCACAAACACACACACAGCACATAGCCACATATATACACACACACACACACACACTAGTCACCAACCAACAACCAACTCGCAAACACACACACAGCACATAGCCACATATACACACACACACACACACACACTAGTCACCAACCAACAACCAACTCGCAAACACACACACAGCACATAGCCACATATACACACACACACACACACTAGTCACCAACCAACAACCAACTCGCAAACACACACAAAGCACATAGCCACATATATACACACACACACACACACACACACTAGTCACCAACCAACAACCAACTCACACACACACACACAGCACATAGCCACACACACACACACACACACACACTAGTCACCAACCAACAACCAACTCACACACACACACACAGCACATAGCCACACACACACACACACACACACTAGTCACCAACCAACAACCAACTCACACACACACACACACAGCACATAGCCACACACACACACACACACACACTAGTCACCAACCAACAACCAACTCACACACACACACACAGCACATAGCCACATATACACACACACACACACACTAGTCACCAACCAACAACCAACTCACACACACACACACACAGCACATAGCCACATATACACACACACACACACACTAGTCACCAACCAACAACCAACTCACACACACACACACAGCACATAGCCACATATACACACACACACACACACTAGTCACCAACCAACAACCAACTCACACACACACACACAGCACATAGCCACATATACACACACACACACACACACACTAGTCACCAACCAACAACCAACTCACAAACACACACACAGCACATAGCCACATATACACACACACACACACACACACACACACTAGTCACCAACCAACAACCAACTCACACACACACACACAGCACATAGCCACACACACACAGTAGATTAGCTGCAGCTGTTACAGTAGGTAACACAAATATAGTGCGTAGAGAACGACCCCCTGCAAGCAGACGCGTGTGTGTGTGTGTGTGTGCGTGTGCGTGCGTGCGTGCGTGTGTGTGTGTGTGTGTGTGTGTGTGTGTGAGAGTGTGTGTGTGAGAGAGTGTGTGTGTGTGCGTGCATGTGTGTGTGTGTGTGTGTGTGTGCGTGTGTGTGTGTGAGAGAGAGTGTGTGCGTGTGAGAGAGAGTGTGTGCGTGTGTGAGAGTGTGTGCGTGCGTGTGTGTGTGTGAGAGAGAGTGTGTGCGTGCCTGTGTGTGTGAGAGTGTGTGCGTGTGTGAGAGTGTGTGCGTGCGTGTGTGTGTGTGAGAGAGAGTGTGTGCGTGCCTGTGTGTGTGAGAGTGTGCGTGTGCGAGAGTGTGTGCGTGCGTGTGTGTGAGAGAGAGTGTGTGCGTGCGTGTGTGTGTGTGTGTGAGAGAGTGTATGCGTGCATTTGTGTGTGTGTGAGAGAGTGTGTGTGTGTGCGTGTGTGTGTGTGAGAGAGCGTGTGCGTGTGTGTGTGTGTGTGAGAGAGAGTGTGCGTGTGCGTGCGTGTGTGTGTGTGTGTGAGAGAGCGTGTGCGCGTGCGTGCGTGTGTGTGTGAGAGAGTGTGTGCGTGTGCGTGCGTGTGTGAGTGAGTGAGTGAGTGTGTCTGTTGGTCTGTGTGCACGTTTGTGTGTGTCTGTCTGTCTGTCTGTAGTAAGCTATTTGTTAATATTTCAAGGCTGTCTGATTTGAATCATTGCCACTAAAATAAAGTCTGTGTGTGTGTGTGTGTGTTCTCTTTCAGGTTGTCCTTCAGTAAGGGGCATTTTCCAAAGCTTGCCGAATGTGCACATTTCCACTATGAGAATGTGGACTTTGGAACCTTGCAGGTTAGTGGTGTGTGTGTGTGTGTGTGTGTGTGTGTGTGATGAATCAGATGCTCT
>JAIFZK010000009.1:27850000-27855000 GCA_027481765.1 Tenualosa thibaudeaui | reverse complement strand
GGTGGGAGATATTGTGTCAGTGATTGACATGCCACCCAAAGAGGACACTACCTGGTGGAGAGGCAAGCATGGATTCCAGGTAAAGTGTGTCGCAACTCTGCCTGCAAGAGTGTGTGTGTGTGTGTGCTGCTACTCTCTGTCTGCAAGAGTGTGTGTGTGTGTGTGTGTGTGTGTGTGCTGCTACTCTCTGTCTGCAAGAGTGTGTGTGTGTGTGTGTGTGTGTGTGTGTGTGTGTGTGTGCTGCTACTCTCTGTCTGCAAGAGTGTGTGTGTGTGTGTGTGTTTGTGTGTGTGCTGCTACTCTCTGTCTGCAAGAGTGTGTGTGTGTGTGTGTGTGCCACTACTCTCTGTCTGCAAGAGTGTGTGTGTGCTGCTACTCTCTGTCTGCAAGAGTGTGTGTGTGCTGCTACTCTCTGTCTGCAAGAGTGTGTGTGTGTGTGTGTGTGTGCCACTACTCTCTGTCTGCAAGAGTGTTTGTGTGTGTGTGGTGCTACTCTCTTTCTGCACGCGTGTCCGTGTGTATAATAAATAGGTTATGCACTTATGCGTTTTGTGTGTGTGGGTGTGTGTGTGTGTGTGTTTCCTGCAGGTGGGCTTCTTTCCCAGTGAGTGTGTGGAGCTTATCAATGACAAAATCCCCCAGTCAGTCACCAATTGTGTTCCAAAGCCAGGTAACATTTAAGAGTGTGTGTGTGTGTGTGTGTGTGTGTGTGTGTGTGTGTGTCTGTGTCTGCATGCGTGGGCATGTGTGCATCTTGGCCCTAGGTGTGTAGGTGTGGGCATTTGTTTGAGTCCTTCTAGTTTGTTCATGCTGTTGCTAGCACTAATATTGTCACTGCAACTGCTGGCTTGATCTGTGTATCTGTGTGTGAGTGTGTGTGTCTTTGTGTCTGGATTTGTTAGCATTAGGGGTGGGCGGTATAAACGACATGCATTTGGCCAACGTTAGAGATGTTGATTAGGCCGGCCTACCGCGATAGCGCAGCTCAGATTTGATCTTTTGAAAGTAAAGTGTAGATAAGAGCAAGCGTCACTTAGTGTCTATTCAAAATCCTTTGAGAGTGCAGGCAGCCTAAGTCATAAACTCAATTGCACGCTGAAGAAAGCATGCGTTGAAACGCGTAAAATATGCATAGTGCGGCCTCCTTTGCTTTCAATCTTTTGAAAATAAACAATGAATGAATAAATAAATGATCCCTCTGTCCTTACAAGTTATTGCTAGAAAACTTGGTGTGAGTCTACCACAGTCTACACAGCTCCACCAGAGATAGACCTCCTGGTTCTCCAACATCAGGTTAGATCTGAAGAAGCCTTTTGGATGAGAGGTGAATCTTCTCCAAAAAGAAGTCCAGTTGCATACAACTTAGCCCTTTTGACTACCATGACCTGGATGAATGAGAATCTTAAGACAAATACAACCAAACTTTAAAAATACAAAAGTCACACAGCACTTCTACCCATAATATCCAAGTGGGATATGCCTGAACTGCCGAGGGGTTTTGCCGTCGGTAACTGCTGAGTAAACTGGTGAACGATCTCTGGCGTAACTGCTGAGTAAACTGGTGAACGATCTCTGGCGTAACTGCTGAGTAAACTGGTGAACGATCTCTGGCGTAACTGCTGCTGGGACTCGTCTCATGGAAAAGTGTTTAAAGGATGATGGAGGATGGATGGATTATATTGGGCCCAAAACATAAACATTCTGTAATCAAATCAGTTAGCTCAATGAGTCATCTTGCTCATTTGGAGAAAAATACAACTAGTGTCTCTGTCTATCTTGATCAGTACTGCACATTTGAAATTGTATTTTAAAGTTTTATGAAGAATATATAAAATAAAAATAAGTGCTGAACGCATCAACTTTTTTCAGTGTAGGTATTTCTGATTAGACTATTGACATGAAATTTCAGACTTTGGTATTGACCAAAGGATTCCACACATGTAAAAAAACTAAACCAAAATGGCATCAGGTGTAATAAAATGAAACAGCAGGAGAACAAGGATACACCTAGAACAGCAGAAGGACACACCTAGAACAGCAGAAGAAGGACACACCCAGAACAGCAGAAGAAGGACACACCCAGAACAGCAGAAGAAGGACACTCCTAGAACAGCAGAAGGACACTCCTAGAACAGCAGAAGGACACTCCTAGAACAGCAGAAGAAGGACACTCCTAGAACAGCAGAAGAAGGACACTCCTAGAACAGCAGAAGAAGGACACTCCTAGAACAGCAGAAGAAGGACACTCCTAGAACAGCAGAACAAGGACACTCCTAGAACAGCAGAACAAGGACACACCTAGAACAGCAGAACAAGGACACACCTAGAACAGCAGAACAAGGACACACCTAGAACAGAAGAAGGACACACCTAGAACAGCAGAACAAGGACACACCTAGAACAGCAGAAGAAGGACACTCCTAGAACAGCAGAAGAAGGACACTCCTAGAACCAGCTTGAAACCAGCTTGAATCTATCAAAGTAGTTGCCTCTCACCAGCGCATATACATTTACACCCCTCAATTGGGATTTGGGGGACTCCTTCAAAATGGTTTTGCTTTGGTTCCAAATGTGTTGTACCAGAACATCTCAGATGAGTAAAGTCAAAAAAACTCTCACCAGACACTTGCAACCTCATTGCTAATACTAACTAGAACTGTTTGAGACATTTCAAAACTACTCTTCTAGTAAGCACCACTGGGGCTGTTATCTGCTAGTGGGACAAATGTTATTCCACCTGCAGAATTTCTTACAATTCTGGGAGTCAAATGGACAGTCAGAAGGGTAGCTGAAGACCAAAGGACCACACAGAAAGACCTCCAGGAGAATGTGTTACAGAGGAAACAATATGGTGTCCATGTAGAGGGTGTGGTGGTGGAATACACTGGGTGTTGTTTTCTCTGTAATAAATGCACTTGTCTTCATTTAGTAATTTCTGAGTGGTCATTGGCTCTTGAGCAACACTTCTGTCCATCTCTCTGAATCCCTGAACAGAACACCTAATAGCCTAATAACCTAGAAAAGAAGCACTGTGTGTGCAGCTGATAGTGGGCTATCCCGCAATTATGAATTTTAGTCCATATCGCCCAGCTCTAATCACCATGCGGTATAGTGCTGGGTGTATTCTTGATGCTGATTGGTTGATCTCTTAGCCAATGTCGGTTGCAGACTCAATTCAGGAGTGGACCCTGCTGGGTGGGATTTGATTCTTCATGTGCATGTTTTGCTTATGCCTTTTTGCTTTTGTGTGTGTTTGTGTGTGTGTGTGTGTGTGTGTGTTTGTGTGTGTGTTCTCCCAGCATCCCCTGGTCTTCGGCCGGCTTCCTGGTACCTCTTCCCACCCTGTGCGTCTGCATCTGCACACACACACACACACACACACACACACACACACACACACACACACACACACACACACACTGTTTCAGGCACTGTGTTATTGTGTTCACACGCACAGATACACTCTTTAGTTTAGTGTACTGACAGCACCTAAAGGGATATGCCACCATTTTGTCCAATTTACTAATTTTCTACCTCCACTAGAGTTAAACAACTGAGTTGTCTCTGTCTGACTGTAGTGTTTTTAGCCTCAGGTTAGCATGCACCATTGAATTCCTTGGTTGCCATTAGCATCTCACCCAATTCTTGTATTCTTACTATTTAAAACCTGACTCTTCTGACCTCTTCACAAGGTGGACTAAGACTGATGGATTTCCTAAACCAATATGACATGGAACTACACTCTCATAATCAAACACAGCTCAAGTAGTCCAAGCACAGCTCAGCGAGTCCAGACCACTGTTCCTTGATTACTAAACACTTTTAAGGAAGATGCTAATGGGTGAGATGCTAGTGGCATCCAAAGAATTCAATGATATATGCTAACCTGAAACTAAAAACAATATAGTCAGACTGAGACGAGGGCTGGATGAACTGAAGAAAGGTAAAATTTAATTGTTTAACTCTAGGGCAGGTGGAAAATTTGTAAATTGGCCAGAACAGTTCCATGTCCCTTCAAGTCTGGTTTGCTGTAAACATGCAAACTAGAATATTAATCACCAATCCGGACTTGACTTCATGATTTTTCTTATTTTCTAAATGATATGACCTATATTTCTGATCCCCCCCAGACACAGCATCTATATGTCTCCTGTTCTCTCTTTCTTTCTGTCTCTCTCTCCCTCCCTCTTTCTTTCTTTCTTCTCTGCTCTACAAACTGTCTTTATGGTGTTCTGCTCATAGATTTGGAGATGGAGACAATCAAACAGGACACAAATATGAACTCAGGTACACACACACACACTTCTGATCTGATTTCTCTCTATGCCTCTCTCTCACACACACACCGGATTCCGATGAACTAACTGATTAACGATGTTCATATTAAGATACTAACACACTTTCACACTTTGGTACTTTATTAATACACTGTGTAACCTGGCTAGTAAAGAGGGAGCAGTAATGATGGCCGCACTGGCTAGTTAGCTAACAGAGGGAGCAGTAATGATGGCCGCACTGGCTAGTTAGCTAACAGAGGGAGCAGTAATGATGGCCGCACTGGCTAGTTAGCTAACAGAGGGAGTAGTATTGATGGCCGCACTGGCTAGTTAGCTAACAGAGGGAGCAGTAATGATGGCCGCACTGGCTAGTTAGCTAACAGAGGGAGTAGTATTGATGGCCGCACTGGCTAGTTAGCTAACAGAGGGAGTAGTATTGATGGCCGCACTGGCTAGTTAGCTAACAGAGGGAGTAGTATTGATGGCCGCACTGGGTAGTTAGCTAACAGAGGGAGCAGTATTGATGGCCGCACTGGCTAGTTAGCCACATAAGGGAGCAGTAAAGATGGCTGCACTGGCTAGTTGGCTAACTGATGGAGCGGTAATGATGACCGGCCTGGCTAGTTAGCTAAAAAACGGAGCAGTAATGCGTCTGATGGACATACTGGCTAGACTGCTACAGTGGCATTTATTCATGGTATTACTCTTCTGAAAGCACAAAAC
>JAIFZK010000009.1:27835000-27840000 GCA_027481765.1 Tenualosa thibaudeaui | reverse complement strand
CAACTGAGCCACAGAGGCAACGTGATCCGCAAAGCTCAGTTGGTCATCGATCATGACGCCTAGGTTTCTTGCCACCTTGGTGGGAGCAACAGACAGGGAGTTGATCTTGATGCTGATGTTATGTTGTGATGTATGGCTTGTTTGGCTGGGCGGACAAGCAGTTCAGTTTTGGAGAGGTTTAGTTGGAGATGACCTTTCATCCATGCAGATATATCAGGAAGACAGTCCAAGATCCGTGTTGACACCGTGGAGTCAGCAGGAGGAAAGGACAGATAGAGCTGGGTATCATCAGCATAGCAGTGGTACGAGAAGCCATGGGAGTGGATGATCAAGCCCAGCAAGGTGATGTACAAGGCGAAGAGAAGGGGCTCCAGCACAGATCCTTGGGGTACTCCTGTGGCGCGTTGGTGAAGCGCCGATGTCTGTCCTAGCCATGACACTTTGAACGACCGTCCAGTAAGATAGAAGTAGGCCGGCTGTCTGTGAGAAGCTTAGACACCTCTGCCTCAGAGAGAGGAGTGAAAGAAGAAAAGGAAGCAGTTGGTTTAGAGAAGCTTGAAGGAGGAACCTCTGCAGATTGGTTAGAGAACTGACTACTAATTACAGCAAGAGTGTCAGCTGTGAGGTTAGTTGCAGGAGGTGGTGGAGGCGGGTTTAGTAAAGATTTGAAGGTGGAGAAGAGTTTCTTGTTGTCTGTGGCATTGTGAATCTTGTCATGGTAAACAGCCTTTTCCCCAGACGTGACACTGGATGAGAAGGATGATGGCAGTTCTTGGTATTGTTAGATCGGTCAAATTCTTAGTTTTGTGCCATTTCCTCTCAGCAGCTCTGAGGTTGGTGTGCATTGAACAAAGTGAGTCATTAAGCCACGCATGAGACTGTAACACTTTATCCTGAATTCTGACTGTTGCGGAGAAAGATTCTAGAGTGTGACGTGTGAGATGGAATGCTGATAAGCGCCAAGACAGTCGTAGACACCGCAAAGAACGCTATAATGAGTAACCGGAATATTAGTATTTATCATGTAAACAACATATTAAAATCCTGACTTCTCTGCATTCATGTAAACACTTTCAAAGTTTCATTACATCAAAACTGGCATAAGCCTCATATTCAGGATCCTGAAGTACTTGTAAAAGTAGTCAATGTCTCATCAGGAAGTGGGCTACCCACATGGTGAGCGTTTGTGATGGTGTTCATTCTCAAAGTTTCTCTCGAGAGAATCTCCCGAACCCCCAGGAGGCAGAAGCAGGGATGCAAGGATGCATTTGATTTAAAAATGCTGTCCACAGCACGACAACAGAGAGGTGTTTGTTGTCAAGGCGACTGCCTTAACTAAACAGCGCTGGGTGAAACCCTACACACACTACATGTAACACACACACACTCAGACACACACACTACACACACCTGTTACATGTAGCATGCACACACACATGATGAAAATGTGTCAGTGGAAGAGTACGTCATACACTCCACCCTAAAACCCTAGGGGTGGATGAACATAGGGTGATGTGGAAGGGGTTGTAGGTGGTCTTCATGGTGAGTGTAAAGTGTGTGTGTGTGTGTGTGTGTGTGTGTGTGTGTTGCAGGTGAAAGTAAGCTGTATCGACCCCGTCGTCCACGCTCCAGCAGCGATGCCCTGTCCTCGTCCTTTGGCGCTGACCTGTTGGCCGGTCAGCAGCACTGCGCCTCCTATGACAACCTGCCCGGCGACCAGCAGGAGCAGGACGACAGTGACCATGACGACCGACCTATCTTCTGCGCGCCCGCACTCATCTCCTCACCTCCTGTTGCCACGGAGACTGACCTGGAGCTCATGCCACCAGAGGTCGGAATGGCGACGCTGGACTTTGACCCCATGTCCTTCGGGCTGGGCTTTCCGCTTGTAAGCGAGCGGGAGACGGAACTCGTCTCCATGACAACGGAGGAGAAGGTGGAAGAGGTGCGGTCCAGTGCTGTCCAACAGAGTTCTGACAGCAACCACCGCCCTGCAGGTTAGTCTGACAGACCTGCGCACACACACACACACACACACACACACACACACACACACATACGAGTACTGGTAATATCATTGTGGGTGTGTCTGACAGATCTGCCCACACATATGCACTTCAGTGCTCATTTTGCCTGGGGTCAGGACTGCCCACACATACACACACACACACACACACAAAAACACACACACACACCTGTGTGTCTGGGCCTGGGACCTGTGTGTGGGAATTGCTACAGTTATATAAGCAGTTTACTTGCACAGGACTGGAATCAGTTCATTGACCTGAACAATGTCACAACTCCCTGCACACAGCAAGTTGACTATATTGGTATTATCATATGTTGTTAATATATTACATGTATTATATGACTGGATTTTTGACAGTCAAGACATTGCTTCCTCCCACATAACCTGTGGTTTAATTTACGCTAGTTTAAGAATTTATTTGACAGAAAATTCCATCCATTTTGTAGGGTTTGCTCAACCTGCAACAGAAAGTCTTTGTACGGTAAACTGTACTGCTGACTTGAGACTGCATCATAAATAATAGCCTACCAAGAAATTGCCACATAATGTGTGGCTATTAATTTATTACTATCGATTTTTTAAGCTGTCTATTCTATCGGCTATTAATCTATTACTATCAATTTCTTAATTTATCTATCGGCTATTAATCTATTTCTATCAATTTTTTAATTTATCTATTCTATCGGCTATTAATTTATTACTATCAATTTTTTAATTTATCTATTCTATTGGCTATTAATTTATTACTATCAATTTTCCAAGCCAGCGCCGTGCGACTGCATCTCTGCTTTTCTTTATTTGATTTCAGGATTAACATGCTTTTAACCAGCTATATCCTACAGCGTTGTTTCAGGATTAACATGCTTTTAACCAGCTATATCCTACAGCGTTGTTTCAGGATTAACATGCTTTTAACCAGCTATATCCTACAGCGTTGTTTCAGGATTAACATGCTTTTAACCAGCTATATCCTACAGCGTTGTTTCAGGATTAACATGCTTTTAACCAGCTATATCCTACAGCGTTGTTTCAGGATTAACATGCTTTTAACCAGCTATATCCTACAGCGTTGTTTCAGGATGGCAATGATCTCAAAAGGAGAGCAGTCGCATGTGTTCAAATTCATGGCATGGAATAGTTTATTTGTCGGCCTGTGACAACATAAATCCCAAGAAGGTGCAGAAGGCAGATCACACCACACGCACTTAGTCCCCTCTCACTCGCATCATAGGGGTGTGTAAATCAGACCATGAGTAGTCCACTTCAGTTTGATTTAGCTGAACTAAGGCAATCATTATATTTACTCTTAGTGCGTGTAAACACACTGTGTGTGTTAATTATACTTCCTCTTAGTGCGTGTAAACACACTGTGTGTATTAATTATATTTTCTGTTAGTGCGTGTAAACACACTGTGTGTATTAATTATATTTTCTGTTAGTGCGTGTAACTTTGTGTATTAAGGTTTGTTGTTGTATTTCTTCCCCATGTCCAGATTTCCCCTTTGCCCCCTCCCACCTCCCCTCCCCTTTCTCATCCATGACTCCGCCTCCATCAGTGGACACGCCTCCTCTTTCCCCACCCCACGCTAGCACTAAGGTGGAGCCAGTTCAAAACAATCCAGTCAGCACCAAGGTGGAGTCAGTCCGAAACGAGTCAGCACCAAGGTGGAGTCAGTCCGAAACGACTTGGTCAGCACCAAGGTGGAGTCAGTCCGAAACAACTCGGTCAGCACCAAGGTGGAGTCAGTCCGAAACGACTCGGTCAGCACCAAGGTGGAGTCAGTCCGAAACGAGGCCCTGCTTCTTGACTCACCACTTCACTCAATCACCATGGAGACCCACATCACCCAGCAACCAGCTGACGTGTACCTCACCACAGAACCACAGCGCCAGAGTAAGCGATTCAAAATGTGCACACACACACACACACACAAACCAAACTCCCCTCCAACATAAAAAGATTGGAGAAAACCCCCAAATAAAATAAATGAAAGAAAACACTCTCTCAATCAGTCCAAAAGGGAGGCCAACAGTAATGCACAATGTTAGTCCAAGTGGTGACAATAGGTGACTATTTCAGGAGTTTCTGATTCAGTCAAATTGATTGAATGAATGAACACCAGGAGTTCTTGCTCACAGGCTTAAATAGGCCCAGCTAGGTGAACCAGCACAGTAGCAGCAAGACAGCGCCCCCTTGTGAATATGATGTGTTAGTGAGAGTGTACTGTCTACCTACAGCAACAGCAGGAAACCACATCCTAACGGTCATCCAACGGTCATTATGAGCCTTGATTTATACATGTGGATGTGATTTTTGAGCCTTAAATTATACATGTGGATGTGTTTTTCTTAGATAATTATTGAAGTAAAGAAAAATGTTGTTCATGTTACGACATTTTTTTGGAAGTAGATGAGTGTGACTCACACAGACACCCTCCATCTTCTATGGCCCAAATGAATTATTCACACACACACACACACACACACACACACACACACACACACACACACACACACACACACTACCTCTGTATGCCTGCTGTCTTGCTGCATCTCCCAAGGCTGAGTGTCCTACTGAAGCTTCAGTCATCTGATCCTGATTCTCTCCTGTCAACCCCTCTGCTCCTCCCTCCTCTTCTCCTCTCTCTCTCTCTCTCCCTCTCTCTCTCCCTCTCCTCTGTCTCTCTCCACTCTTCTCTCTCTCCCTCTCCTCTCTCTCTCTCCACTTCTTTTCTCTCTCTCCACTCCTCTCTCCCTTTCTCCTATATTCCCCTCTCTCTACTCTTCTCTCTCCTTCTCTCCTGTCTTTCCCCCTCTCCTCTCCCTCTCTTTCCCTCTCTCTCTCCTCCCCCTCTCGTTCATCCTTTCCTCATCACTCCCCCTCCCCAATCCTTTCTCTCATCCCCACCTGTTTCTCTCTCTATCTTCTGTTCTCTCTCTCTCTCTCTTTCCCTCTCTCCTGCCAGACTCC
>JAIFZK010000009.1:27825000-27830000 GCA_027481765.1 Tenualosa thibaudeaui | reverse complement strand
ATGGCACATCCAACTCACACACCTGTGGGATTGGAATAGTATCAGTGGCCGGGTGCCTCGGACATAAAGAAGGCTTTTCTGGTCTGAAAAAAACTGCCATGTTTGTCTTAAAGTTTGAATGGTTTGCTTTGAACAAATAAATCTGTGAAAGGGCAAAGTTGAAAGGTCACACAGCCTCTGCTGGCCAGTAGACTGTCTTCTCTTCTCCTGTGAGTTTCTGAAGTGAGTTTTCTAGCTGCACACGCATGATATGAATTTTACAGAAAACTGAATGTACCATATTATCATCAACCAGCTCCCCACAGCAGCCTGTGCTGAACAGGGCAGACTCCTCAGTGGTACTTGTGCTACGGGGTGGATTCTGGAGCGGACTCCTCAGTGGTACTTGTGCTACGGGGTGGATTCTGGAGCGGACTCCTCAGTGGTACTTGTGCTACGGGGTGGATTCTGGAGCGGACTCCTCAGTGGTACTTGTGCTACGGGGTGGATTCTGGAGCGGACTTCTCAGTGGTACTTGTGCTACGGGGTGGATTCTGGAGCGGACCCCCCGATGGTACGCCATACTGACAGAGCTCTCTAGCAGAGACCAGAACAGTCAGATCTACTGGTGACAGACTGGCTTCTCTTTGCTTTGTTTGGTGGACATTCAAGTCATGATTGTTTGAACAGTGTTTTGCATTTTAAAAATGCATGCTCTTTTGTTTACACTACGTGTGTGTGTGTGTGTGTGTGTGTTGACCTGCTCTATGTGTTTGTACCGGACAATGCATACTCTTCAGAAGGGAGGACCTCAATCCTTTTGACGATGGGACACACATATTTATACACACACACACACACACACCACACATCAATCTCATGCCATAACTAGTAACTTCTGGACTGGGCTGCTATGTCATGTGCTGTGGTCACTGGTGGGGGGTGGCATCGTCCAGACATTTGACATTTTGTAATCTGAAGGGACATGTTCTAGTGTTTCTAGAACATTCTAGTGTTTGTAGATTTCTCCTGACCTGAGAGGCATCTCCTGCACTTCTGTTTGAAACACACACACACACACACACACACTGCTCTTGCACTCTGGAAACACACACTCTCTGCTCCAGTGTTTCTGAGCCCTGTGGAGACAACACACACACACACACACACACACACACATTCTGCTCCTGCATTCTCTGGAAACGAGGACCAATTTGGGGGGGGTGAATGCTGCTGTGCTGACCTATTGATCCCTGGAGCTCCTCTCCTCTCCTCTCTCCTCCCCTCCCCAGCAGTAGTGGTGCCCTTTGACCCCTGGAGTTCTCTCCAGGCAGGTAGGCAGGGCTGGCAGAAGTGTGGGTGTCTCTGCTTTAGCACTCCCATGAGGCGGGGGTTCATTTGCACAGACGGGGGTTTGATCCTCATGAACTACAAAGGAAAAATTTGCATCCTTAAAGCTTGTGTTGGTTTCCCTCAACAAGAGGAAAAAAGTGAATGTAAGGAGGAGCTTTATAGCAGTAAATAAACAACCTGGACCTGGACAATAACCACTCAGAATTTCAACGTTTTATTTTCATTTTTTTTTTAACTCTGTGGTAGGTTTAAAAAATAAATATGCCTAGCTTGATTATTTTATTTCTTTAGTAGATCATTAATGTAAATCCAAGCTTATTTAAGTTGAATGTGTTGTATAATTCAAATTTTCACAATAGTAAAAGAAACAAGAAGCAAGTTACTCTTGAAATAAGCAACTCAATGTAGGAAGAATTGATGGCGCTAACAAGTAGGAGGGGTCCTGGTTTTGAAAACCCGCATCGCCCCGGCCCGCCTTCTCCAGTTGTCATTTCCATGTCCGTATTCCACACATCAGCACAGCCGTGATACCTGTGGACACCTGCGTTGCCATAGCAACACAGGTGAGGGCAGGTGTAGCAGCTCCACTCCAGCTCATCATCTGCACGGGCAGGTGGGGTGGCGGCCTACTTCAGTGCTTCCACAGGGGGGCGCTCAGTCTGGGCTTTAGTTTAGTATCTCTAAATGATGACAAATGTCTGTGGTTAATGAAAGTGTTTAACCTTTGCCATGAACAGAACCATACTTATGCTTCCCAGTGTTTCTATTGTCAGTAGTGCTCCATTCTCTGTCTGCTCAATAAACAACTAAACCTCTGTGGGTCTGAGACTCTTGGCTGTTCTGTGTTAAACTGTCCTGGCTTGTGTCTGTGATGAGAAACTGAAGAAAGACGGCCTGAGACGCCTACAACCATGATGATTAAAATTCTCCTCGTCCTGTTATTTCATATTGTAGTGACACGAGTGAGTCAGATCAGTGTTCCACCTGCATTTTGAAATGCTGTATTACATGTTTGATTTTGCCAGTCATCATGTTTTAGGATTAGTGAGGGGATTCAAACAAACTTTCTCATGCTAAACAGCTCACATCTGTACATGTCTAGTGTAGGCTGCAGCGGAGTTGTATTGCTGTCTGGTGCATGTGTATGCAGACAAAGTACACAACTGCTTTTTCAGACTGATGTGCTGTAGAATGAACTGCTAAATAAAAAATATATATTAATCTATTTGTGACATGTGCAGCTGTTGTACAGACATTCTGTAGGGACAAAGCATAACTGCATTCTTTCAAATGTTTATTTTTTTAAAAATGAGGTCGAATATGCAGACATAGTAATATGCAAGTCATCTTCTCTGAAGTCACATCCAAAGAGACACCATCTTTCTTCTTCACATGCACACACCACGCTCTTCATTGGAGTAAGTGGTCTATGTGTCCTCTGAATTTTCAGACGTGTTTATGTGTGCGATTTTGAAGAATATACAAATGTCTGCGTTTGTTAAAAATGAAGGCTGTGTGTGTTAAATATAAAGACTGTGTGTGTGTGTGTGTGTGTGTGTGTTAAATATGAAGGCTGTGTGTGTGTGTTAAATATGAAGAGACTGCAGCGCCAGGTCAGTCCACTTCATCTCCTGTTCCTTGACAGACTCTGTTGATCCGCCGTTATCTTGCTCCGCCTCCGGGAGTTCACTCTAACAAAAGACAAAAGTCGATAGAGGCTACTAATACTAGTACTTACTCATTCTTCAACCTGACGCACACACGCACGACTTTGAATAGTTCATTTGTCAGACAAAATGAGTCCTGCACTGTATTGACATTATACGTTAAAGCAACACTGAGGTTTTTAGAGTAAAACTAGGACTGCTACCTAAAAGGCACAAAAAAATTCCAGAGCCTTATTGGCAGATAGAAGATCATAGATGATGCTAATTGATGTTTGATGGCAATACAGTTGCAATGTCATGCTGTAAAGGTGGGTAGCTTATTTTTTTCACTACACGCCATCAAAATCAATATCAAACACAGATTTTTTTGAAGAATATCTCAAATAGTGTCGAAAAGTGTAGTGTGGCTTTAATTCTTGTTCTTCGGGGTTCATTGTTTGGGCCCAAATCTTACCAGTGGTATTTTAACATCTTCGTATGGAAGTCGGTCTTCTCGCCACGCATCGTCGGTGAGATCAAGGACTCTTCCGTCACGCTGCACTTCGCTGTCCATTTTAGCTGATCAATTAATTCACCTCACACGTTGCGTTTGTTTTTGACAGGGGTAACAGGTTGAAGCTACAGGATCATGGGGCCCACTGTCTGGTCTTTTGTGATGCGACTGAATATTTTGATGTTTATGCCCAATTATAAAACAACGCCGACGCCCAACCGACAAAATATCTGAAACATAGCGGATAAACCTTAAGTTGTTCACTTTCCAAAGGAAGAAACAAGAGAGAATAAAGAAAAACACTACCGAGTCAATTGTATTTCCGGGTTAAGGTTGAAAAAGGAAGCTCTGCGTCAACTCTTCAGTATAAAAGTGCCGCAGTTGTGCCACTAATCTCTAACAGAGACACTTTGGGAATAGCCCTAGGTAATCTTTATGAGAGTGAGTGAGTTGTGCTTACATATTTTGCGAAATAACGCTTGCATTTTTACTCAAACTAATATAAGGGACAAGTTTGTTTGTTCGTGGTCTTGATAGTATCAAAGATCCTCCCTGGCAACATATTTGTGTTGTTTACCATGTTTAACATATTATAAACGAAAAAATCTTTCCATGTGTCATAAAGGCCTGATAAGGGACTTTTATTTTAACACAAGTCCATCGTAAAATGTATGAAATGCAATGATAATGGGATAATGTTTATCGCTTGTCTTGATCGTGTGTATCATACGTGGTGTTTTCAGTATAAAAGAGGAAAATACTGAGTGGAAGTATTCTGCTAGTTGTGACATCTTGACACACTTCTCGATGCCTTATTACCGTGTAGTGTTTCTTTAACCGTGTGCATACAGTCATAGCGCCATGGTCAGATCAGAGATCTTGGACCAATCAATGCCTTCGTTTGGGAGGAAGTCGATTGTTACTGGACGGTACATCGCGGTGGGCTGGACCTGAAGCATCACAACATCTGGGACAGTTCAGTTTCCGTGTCTGATTCTGAGGTGAAAGATTACACCTGAACCAACAGGTAAGTTATGCGCAGTTAACCGCACAATTGTTCTTACAGTCAAGATTATTTTAAGCCCCCTTCTTGCTGCAGATGTACTACTACCACGTCTGTAGCAATACTTGCTTTGCAGATACCTGTGATTTTGGCTAAGGTTACTGTTCTCGGGCCATTCGTGTCTATGACCTAACTGCCGTTATGCGAGTCTCACTTGATGAGAATATAACTGACCTCCCTCGGCCAGGCTAATTTCAGGAATGTAACGTTAGAAGACAAACGGCATGCTTTTACTCTACCATAGCCTTGCTATGCTCTGCCTCTGCTATCCACACTGGATCTAGTCATCTTACTCATTTCTGCTGTGGTTTTGGAGAGTTTCAGTCTGTGTATGTGGCTTAAGCAAATCGGATGCCTTATTTCTTTTGGGATAAATAAAGTCTATCACTCTCTCTAACTGTCTATCAATCAATCAATCAGTCTGCCTTACCGGCATTGATAGTGT
>JAIFZK010000009.1:27812500-27820000 GCA_027481765.1 Tenualosa thibaudeaui | reverse complement strand
ATTATTATTATTATTATTATTATTCATTAGTCTACTGAATAGACTATATTAACTATACTGGACTATTATACACCATTAGTCTACTGAATAGACTATATTAACTATACCAGATTATTACTCATAATTAGTCTACTGAATAGACTATAATAACTTCTGTTTTATAATAGGTTGTAGGCCTCTTTGAAATAGCCTATAGGCTACTGTAGTATGTAGTGGGTTAACTTTATCAATCCAAAAGCATCTATGCGTGTTTTGAAACATTGTTGGGGGCATAACCTAAGTATATGAGTATATGTTTGACTTACATCACCAGAATGTTCAGGGCGCACTTTGTGCACATTGAATATAATAACTTATAATGAGTATAGGCCTCTTTGTAACACACACACACACACACACACACACACAGACAAGCAGAAGCAGTTCTAAAACCTTAATGCCATCTGTCCACGGGGTGGCGCTGTTGTATAGTGGACGGCGGTGTGGGTTTCTCTTCCATCAGCCTTGATGTTGGAGTGAAATAGTCATTTGTCAGACCTGATCAAATCCTGTAGTAACATGAAGCACCACCCAGTCTTTCTACCCTTTATTGGTTTAACCCTCTCTTTTCTTCTCCCTCTCTCCCCCTCTCTCCCCCTCTCTTTCCCTCCCCAGCACTTCCATAAGCCCCACCACGTGTGGAAGATTCCCACCCCGTTTGCTAGTCACGCGTTCCACCCAGTGGACGGGTTCCTGCAAGGCCTCCCGTACCACATCTACCCGTTCCTCTTCCCCCTGCATAAGCTGCTGTACCTGGGCCTGTACGTCTTCGTCAACATCTGGACCATCTCCATCCACGACGGAGACTACCGCGTGCCCCGCCTCCTGGAGCCTGTCATCAACGGCTCCGCCCACCACACCGACCACCACCTGTTCTTCGAGTACAACTACGGCCAGTACTTCACGCTGTGGGATCGCATCGGCCGCTCGTACCGCTACCCTTCAGCACTGGAGGGCAAAGGTCCCATGGACTGCCTCCGCAGGATGATGGCGCAGAGCGAGGGGTCACGGGGTGGCGGGGGGAAGGACAAGGGGGCGTAGAGCGCAAGATGACATCATATCACAGAACCACCCCAGCCCTTGTAGACGCTTGTAACCCTCCCACAGCACACACTCTATAGCGCCCCCACCAGTCCGGAGTTATACTGCAGCCTCACACAGCTGTGTGTGAGGATCAAAGGCTATGGGGAGGAAACTAGAGCAGTTTGTTTGTCGGGTAAACAGGTGAATGATAAACAAACAAACAAAAACACATTCAGATTAAAGGTGCACTTGTGGGAGGAGGGGACTTTTAAGATGAAAATTGATTCCAAACATCCTGAAGTTGAAATTGTCTATTATGTTCCTAATGACCAATCAGCTTGTAATTATTAACTGTGTAATTGGTTCAGTGAGTGTGTGTGTGTGTGTGTGTGTGTGTGTGTGTGTGTGTGAGAACTGTGTAATTGGTTCAGTCCATTGGCTTTAAGGGATTTCATGAGGAAGAGTCACTGGAGCCATCTGTGTGTGTGTGTGTGTGTGTGTGTGTGTGTGTGTGTGTGTGAGAGAGATGGAGAACTGCATGGGGCAAAGGATTGGGTTTGGCCCAGCTGCGCTTCAATCAGGCAGTAATTGTGTGTGTTCCCCTGGTGATGAGCTTTCTGTTACCTTCCCCATGGATTGTGTGTGTGTGTGTGTGTGGGTGGGTAAGTTGGTGGGTGTGTGAGAATGACAGGCAGGTGAGACCCCAGACACAAATGTAGAGTGTGTGTGTGTGTGTGTCAGATGTAGTGTCTTGATTGTGTGTGTGTTGGGGGCACACTAATGGGCCTACAGGAGAAGAGAGAGGGGAGATATTTGGATCTCATTGGTTTTCTTTCACACACACACTCACACACACACACACACACACACACACTTGCTAGACTTTTCCCTGATATTGCAGAGAGTTCAGTGCCTGTGACAAATATGTTGCCATGAGGACTCAGCTTCCTGTGTGTTTGAGATGCTCCTCCTCCATCACAGATGCATCTGTGTGTGTGTGTGTGTGTGTGTGTGTGTGTGTGTTTTTGAGATGCTTCTGCTTCTGCACAGATGCATCTGTGTGTGTGTGTGTGTGTGTGTGTGTGTGTGTGTGTGTGTGTGTGTGTGTGTGTTTTTGAGATGCTTCTGCACAGATGCATCTGTGTGTGTGTGTGTGTGTGTGTGTGTGTGTGTGTGTGTGTGTGTGTGTGTGTGTGTGTGTGTTTGAGATGCTCTTCCTCCACCACAGGTACATTTCTTTCGTTTTGGGGCGATTAGGATGCCCAGATTAGTTCCAGATTATGTTTCTTTTAATCTGTTAATTTGCAAAGATTTAATAGTGGCTTGAGTTCAGATCCAGATTAACAGTTGTTTAGGCCCTTTGGAGAAGAGATTGTAATTAACCCTGGGCTGGGATTGAGTCAGTCATGGAGAATAAAACTCTTTTGAAATAAAATAATGGGAAATAAACTGTGTTTGTGTGTGTGTGTGTGTGAATAGGAAGTTGGTTAAGTGTAGATGTTGTGTTGTATTGAAGCACATGAAGCAATGGTCAACGGGCAATCAGATCACACATTCAGCACACACACACACACACACACAGAGATAAGATTAGAGTGTAAATATGTAACACCCCAATAGTATTTCAGGGGTCTACCAGCAGACATGGGCTCAGTTTCTGTAGTCATGGTTCTTCTGTTCCTGTTCCGCCAGAGAGGGGTCCAGCGGAGACGTTTAGTTCCGTGTTCTAGTTTCACAAGGGGGGCTTTATGCAGCCCAGAGTCAATCTCATACGCCGATACAGAAGATCATTGAAAAGTTTATATTGTGATGTAGTGTGACAGTCCCACTTATGCAGCCTCAGAGACAGAGAGGAACAGTGGCTGGAGCCTCTTTAGTTCTCATGAGCCGCTTTAGTTCCCCTGCTGGAGCCTCTTTAGTTCTCATGAGCCGCTTTAGTTCCCCTGCTGGAGCCTCTTTAGTTCCCCTGAGCCTGAACTGCTTTAGTTCCCCTGCTGGAGCCTCTTTAGTTCCCCTGCTGGAACCGCTTTAGTTCCCCTGCTGGACCCGCTTTAGTTCCCCTGAGCTGCTTTAGTTCCCCTGAGCCGCTTTAGTTCCCCTGAGCTGCTTTAGTTCCCCTGCTGGAACCGCTTTAGTTCCCCTGCTGAAAGCCTTGTAGCTGCAGGGGCTGAGGAGTAGAGAAGATCATGGGGGAGATCATGGAGGTTCTGGGCCTCCCTGTGGTGAACCAGTTCCATCTCAGCCGTGATGTTGGCCATACTAGGCCATAGTGCTGTACCCTCCTCGGCACCAGTGGGCGCTGTTGTTAAAATGCTGTGCAGAGGAGCTTTAGAACTGCAGAGACGCAGGCAGGCGGACAGACTCACTACAGCTGTTGGTATGGGCTGATGACTAATTACTATCAAATTAACCTAACGAACAAACTAATTACTATCAAATTAACCCTAACGAACAAACTAGCCTCAGTATCAACCGTGCTCCTTCTCTGGGCCTGGCTGAAGAGTATCTCCAAGCAAACACCTTTTCACTGAGACATTTCTCCACTCCCTCCCATACATAGGCTATGGAGTCACTGTTTCTATCACTATTACTGTTACTATTATTATCTTCTGTATGGAGGCCTTGCTTGCCGGAAGCCAAAGGTCTACTTGTAAAAGTGCAGAAGTGAGAAGTGAATCTGAGCAGAGTGGACGTTCTCTCTGTGCTCCTCCCATTGGGCAGTTCTGGTGTGACATCACAGCATCCTTATAGTTGCTCTTTTTTGAACAGTCACTGGCCGTCTCCAGATGCTCTCTGGAGTCCAGTCAAATTTAGACCAAATCAAATCAACCTCAAATAGTCTATTGTACAGAGATACACACAAGCTGCTTGAAAACAGAACAGGGGTCTGTACACACACACACACACACACATTTGCTTTCTCTCTCTGCAATATTGCTGATATAATTGACTTGGCAAAACATTTAGCTAATTAGCTCATTTAACACTAAAACACATGGTTCATACATCTGTGCGTGTGTCTGTGTGTGCATGAAAGTGTGTGTGTGTGTGCGTGCGTGTGCATGTGGTGCCTCTGTGTGTGTCTGTGTGTGAGTGTTTCAGTGTGTGTGCATTGCCTCTGATAAATGTTCTGTTTTATCAGGGTGCCTGATGTCATCACTGTAAAGCCATCTTGTGTGACAGGAGTCATGCGGCAGGACTCCCCTCGGTTCCTCCAGTGCTGCGCCGCTCCTCACCCAGTGTCTGTCTGTCTGTTTGTTTGTTTGTTTGTTTGTTTGTTTGTATTTACTCCCAGCCCAGATAGCTGATTTATCTATGTGACAAAACTTGAATGGTTCTCATGTCTCAAAGCTCATGACTCCACCTTGTGGTGACATTTACACACTACAGTGGAATTCACTACTGAAATACACACTCAACACACACTATAGTGGAGTTCACCACTGAAATACACACTCAACACACACTATAGTGGAGTTCACTACTGAAATACACACTCAACACACACTATAGTGGAGTTCACCACTGAAATACACACTCAACACACACTATAGTGGAGTTCACCACTGAAATACACACTCAACACACACTATAGTGGAGTTTACCACTGAAATACACACTCAACACACACTATAGTGGAGTTCACCACTGAAATACACACTCAACACACACTATAGTGGAGTTCACCACTGAAATACACACTCAACACACACCATAGTGGAGTTCACTACTGAAATACACACTCAACACACACTATAGTGGAGTTCACCACTGAAATACACACTCAACACACACTATAGTGGAGTTCACCACGGGAATATAAGCCTACATGCAACACACACTGTGGTCGTTGACTGGCTTGGTCAGGTACACATTCAACACATATTATATGAATAAATTCAATTAATGAAACACATTTATATTAATATGTACACTAGCTTACACATGACTTTACTTGTTTACGTTAAAGAACAGATTCGTTTTTCACACTTAAAGCCTTGACACAAAAATCGCTGCAAACTGTATGCTTTCCAACAGGGTTTTGACCATTCATTCTCAAATGTGGACCTATTTTTTTTCAAACTCCTCACACCCAAATCCTTCCGCCTAAAGCAATCCAAGTAATGATGGAAGTCGCACTTCGCCGTGATTGTTGTGTCATCGTATCAGTGAACATCCACTGACCACTCGGTGAGTTTCACGCCTTTACAAACGAAAGTTTAATACGTTTTAGGAAACAGTGCAGCTGCTACCGCGGCCACCCCAAAATCCAAAATACTTGCCACCCCGACTAGAAGCATTCTAATGTAAAACCACAGGCTAAATACTTTAAGTCTGGTAAGCTACATACTACGGCCCATTTTTCTTTGAGTTTGAAATTTGTTGTATATAAACTGCCATTATTATTAGCCTAACCCGACGCTTGACACGGCGCATCTGTTTAATGAATCATGGAGTTTTCGCCACACAGACACCACATGTAGCTATATCACATGAAACTGCACAACCTGGCCTTTCCAACGACGGAGTCGCTAGTGTCTGTGGTAAAGGGTTCGCAAGATAATTAGCACTGAATTAATATCAAAATTAATGTCACCAATTCAGCTCTGCGTCCATGTACCCGTCATTCTCTGTGTAATATCTCACGATTACTTAACTTCCACATGGCAAACCGCATGTCAACATAAGCAGGAGATCCTACCGATCCCAGCGGTGTGTATCATAGCGGTTCAATTCAATTCAATTCAGTTTTATTTATAGAGCGCCTTTTACAAAAGTATTGTCTGGTGGCGCTTCACAGAAGGAGCACCCAAGAGCAACAGGGGCAAGGAAAAACTCCCTTATGTTCAGTTAATCTAGGAAGAAACCTTGGGCAGATCCACAACTCAAGGGACTAACCCAACTGCCAGGGGTCATGGAGAAAAATTACAATCAGTAGTAACCATGACAGACTATAAGTTGCCGATGGTTTTAGCTAAGGTTCATAACAGTTCATAATGGAGTATTATCCCACTCTTACAATACATGGTAGTCAGTCTATAGGTGGTTATCAGGAATTATGGCTGGACAATGTAGCAGCGGCCAGGCATAGTGACAAACTCAAAGGAATGAGGCGCCATTGTGAGGGGGGGTCAATCACAAAGCCTCAGGAAGGGGAGTCGGGCCCAGCATCGGCGTCCAGGAAGGTCCTCTGTGATGGGGAGTCGGTTGTGACATGTGCCTCCCGTAATGTTGGTTGTAGTCCACTCAGGAGGGGAGGGTGAGAGGAGTCCGCCGGAATGAGGCAGAGATGACACTCAGCAAAGATAATTGTGGACAGAGGAAAATAGTGAATTAGGCCAGGCACACATACACACACACATACATATATACACATACACACACACACATATATAAATAGAGAGAGAGAGAGAGAGAGTTGTACGGCATGACACATGAAGGTTGTGTGGCGGCACTAGGCTATAGCAGCATAACTAAGGTATGATGCATGGTAACCCAGCACCACTGCAGGGATGGTCAGTGGCTGCCATGCCTCGCAAGTGGGGGCAACAGCAGAGGCAGTCCCTTCCAAAAGACCCATGAGAAGTGATGATTTGCCATGCACCATCCCTAACTATGGGAAACAGTAAAGAGGAAGGTTTTAAGTCTAGACTTAAAGGTATTGAGAGTGTCCGCTTGTCGAATGTGGGGGGGGAGACTATTCCACAGGAGGGGTGCACGGTAACAGAAGGCTCTTCCTCCTATCGTAGATTTTGATATTCTTGGGATTACAAGGAGACCAGCATTTTGGGATCTTAGGGTTCTAGGAGGGTGGTAAAGGACAAGTAAGTCTTTAATATATGTTGGTGCATCGCCCTTGAGGGCTTTGTAGGTTAGGAGGAGTATTTTAAAATCAATTCGACTTTTAATAGGGAGCCAATGTAGGGAAGCAAGAATAGGAGAGATATGTTCATATTTTTTAGTCCTGGTCAGTGTTCGGGCCGCAGCATTTTGTATTAGTTGTAGGTTTTTGATGCAAGTATTGCTACACCCAGAGAACAGAGCATTGCAATAATCGAGCCTGGAAGTAATAAATGCGTGTATTAATTTTTCAGCATCCTCAAAGGATAGGAACTTTCTAACCTTAGCAATATTTCGTAGGTGGAAAAAAGATGTTTTTGAAATGTGTTTTACATGACTATTTAGAGAGAGGTCCTGGTCAATAATTACCCCGAGGTCTTTAACTTTTGCATTACATGACAGTGACAGGCCACTGAGTAAGTTTTGGTGATGGGGTAGAGTGTTGGTCAGCTGTTTAGGGCCAATCATCATAACTTCAGTTTTATCAGAATTTAAACAAAGGAAATTATTAGTCATCCAGGTTTTGATGTCTAGGAGACATGCATCAAGTTTAGTCATTGGCATATAGTCATTAGGCTTCATAGAAAGGTAAAGCTG
>JAIFZK010000009.1:27805000-27807500 GCA_027481765.1 Tenualosa thibaudeaui | reverse complement strand
CACAGTCAGAGTCATTCTACACCCAGGGGTCGGCAACCCTCTGCCCTTTAGCGTCCCATACATGCCCTTTGCCTCGGAGAGAAGATTAAACATAACAGAAAACAGAAATAAATATTTGATGGGTTTTTATCATTTTCCTGTGACTGCTGAATAAACCATCAAGTTGCAAAAAATATGTAGGAGCGCACAGCCACTGGAGTAGCCAGTGTACAGTTTGAGCACAAGATGCAGTCCTTCACTTTTTCTAAAGATGTCAACTTTCTGTGAGAGAGTTCAGAGGACTGAAGAACAGGCTTATCACATATTGTCATCAGAATACAAAAAAATGTTTCAGAAGATTCTGCAAGTTCGGAAAGAAAAGAAATTCACTTTCTGTCCCTTTCACGCCCCTGGCTATTGATACATCACTGTTAAACCTAACCTTGAGATGGAATTGGCAGACGTAACCGACTAATAAGATATATGCACCCATAAACCAGAAAGACAGATAAATTCTTAGACGAATAAGTTATATTGTTAGACGAATAAGTTATATTGTTAGATGGATAAGTTATATTGTTAGACGAATAAGTTATATTGTTAGACGGATAAGTTATATTGTTAGACGAATAAGTTATATTGTTAGACAGTGTTAATTCCTTTTCATTGTGTGTTTTTTTTTACTCTCTTTTATATCTGTCCTGTTTTGTGTGATTCTGGACATCTGTCTGGAGTCTGTCAAAAAAAACTCAACTGAATTGAACTGTTGTGTAGTCTAGTTAAGACTACTTAATTGTTGTGTAGTCTAGTTAAGACTACTTAATTGTTGTGTAGTCTAGTTAAGACTACTTAATTGTTCAGTAGTCTTTAGATGTAGATTACTGCAGCCAATCTGTTTATTCTATTGATTAACTTACAATAGCAAACAATAGTAATAATAATAGTATACTTCAACAATAGTAATAATAATAGTATACTTAAACAATAGTAATAATAATACTATACTTAAACAATAGTAATAATAATAGTATACTTAAACAATAGTAATAATAATAGTATACTTAAACATTATAGGAATAAATAAATGGACGTAGCCTTCTCCATAAAATAGGAATTTACATTATTAATTAACAACCTTATTTTTTAACAAAATTCAACAGACACATGCCAATATTTCATTCTCCATCAGTAGTCTCTTTCCTCTAATTATTACTAGATTATTAGATGTTTTCTTTGCTAGTGGGCTGAACCCTTCACTACTCCTGGCAAACTGAAGCTATCCAATAGGCATGGCTAATACTCACCGTTTACCTGACCTATCCAATAGGCACGGCTAATACTCACCGTTTACCTGACCTATGCAGATGGCATAAAATACACACATATTGATCCTTCTATATGTGACATGACAGAAAGCCATGTAGTCTTCTTTCTCAGACTGTTAGTGAATATTCAGTTAGTCAATCAAGCTAGATACTGCCTGTGAGAGACAGTGTTCAGAATAATTGACGGTTGAACACAAAACAAAATCACACACTGGTGATCTGTCAGGCACATTCTGCATCAGTCTTGATGGCTCTTGTCTACTTGATAACAGGCTAGCAAACAGCAGCAGTTAGCAGAGCCAGATAAATATCAGCAGTAACGCACAAAACACAACTTTGATTAATCCTTAATATCTGAGATATCCACATACCTCTGGTAATAAAACCAGACCCTCATTCAACACTTTCGTTTCATACAGAGGGTCTGGACATTTAGCTGTGAGATTTGATTGGTTGCTTGAGGTGTTTAAGATTAAAAAGATTGGATCAACCCTTGACTGAACGCCTCCCTCTGTTCGCTGATTGGACAGGTTAAAATGCCTCCTGAGACAACGATCTCAATGGGAACAAATCCAGACTAGCGCTGTAGGGAGATGATAATCCAGACTAGCGCTGTAGGGAGATGATAATCCAGACTAGCGCTGTAGGGAGATGATAATCCAGACTAGCGCTGTAGGGAGATGATAATCCAGACTAGCACTGTAGGGAGATGATAATCCAGACTAGCGCTGTAGGGAGATAATAATCCAGACTAGCGCTGTAGGGAGATGATAATCCAGACTAGCGCTGTAGGGAGATGATAATCCAGACTAGCGCTGTAGGGAGATGATAATCCAGACTAGCGCTGTAGGGAGATGATAATCCAGACTAGCGCTGTAGGGAGATGATAATCCAGACTAGCGCTGTAGGGAGATAATAATCCAGACTAGCGCTGTAGGGAGATAATAATCCAGACTAGCGCTGTAGGGAGATGATAATCCAGACTAGCGCTGTAGGGAGATGATAATCAAGTGGAAGTGCTAGGGAGGTATGGCCAGGCTACATACCTCTATAACTGGCTCTCTTCTCCTCTTTCATCCCTGTGCACCGGAGGGTTTGGACCATTTTCAGAGCTGACCTCTCCAGTTAGTGGTGTGTTGGTTCACAGTACAGGGATTGCACATTCACCTACGTTACCCCACATAGCCCCCTCCCCA
>JAIFZK010000009.1:27787500-27800000 GCA_027481765.1 Tenualosa thibaudeaui | reverse complement strand
AGAGAGAGAGAAGAGAGAGAGGAGAGTAAGAGAGAGAGAGAGAGGAGAGTAAATTAGAGAGAGAGAGAGGAGAGTAAGAGAGAGAGGGGAGAGTAACGAGAGAGAAAGAGAGTAGAGTAAGAGAGAGAGAGAGAGAGAGGAGAGTAAGAGAGAGAGGGGAGAGTAACGAGAGAGAAAGAGAGGAGAGTAAGAGAGAGAGAGGAAAGTAAGCAAGAGAGAGAGAGAGGAGAGTAAGAGAGAGAGAGAGAGGAGAGTAACGAGAGAGAGGAGAGTAAGAGAGAGAGAGGAGAGTAAGCAAGAGAGAGAGAGTAAAGTAAGAGAAAGAGAGAGAGAGGAGACTAAGCGAGAGAATTTGAATTTCACAGCGTCATTTATTACAAAAAAGTACAATAACTACAAATTCTTCAACAAATCTTTACACACAGAAAACGAATTAAAGAAGAATGTGGACTTTGAAAGTTAAAAAAATAAAAGGCAGTAAAAAATAAGTATATATCTCTATCAGAGATAACCCTTTTAATCAGGTTGCACATCTTCTAACAGACTATTAAAATGTACTGTATTTTCTCTGAGAAAACATAAAGCACCTTTAAAACCCCATATATTCTCAAAGGACTCAAAATCCTTCATTTCACTGTAAAAACAAAAATCAATTAAAATTCTAGATTTCACCAGTCATGAAGACCAATGAGATGTTGTACCCTGAGTCAAACTCTACTTTGTTTCTTCTGCTCACATATATCGCCATTTTGAAGAAATTCAAAAGTTGACATTCAAACTTTAATTTCTGCCGATATTTAAAACCAAAAATAAAGGTTTGCATTGAAAAGCATTCATTATGACAACCAAATAGTCTTTCTAAAAGAGAAAACAGAGGCTTCAGTCTCACACATTGCATGAAAGCATAGAAAATGGTTTCCCTTATTGCACAAAAAGGACACTGATGACTAACACCAGGGTTTAAAACTGAAATTAAAGAATTAAACGCTACTGCTCCATACAGAATCCTCCATTGTAAATCCCCATATTTCTTAGGTAATGGTGACTTGTGAAACACTCTCCATTGTGGTTTAACCTGCTCTGTTATTTGTAAAAGTGCACGCCAAGGTGTGTCCACCCTTTCATGAAGATACTTTTTGTTCAGACTCAGGACACACAGTTTGTACAATGCCTTTCCAGATGCAAGGTTGTGACCAGGAAAAAGTAAAAGCTCTGACTTAAGTAAAATGCTTGAGACATCTTCTACATTCGCAGACACAATAAAATTAGGAACTGGATCAGCATCATTGGCTACAATCAATCCTGAGCAAAAATCAAATAACACTTTCATTTCGTCTTCTTTAAGCAAACTCTTCCATTTTCCAAGAAGCTGTGATACCACCCGGTTTGACCTTACTCCCAAATGTTTAGCCACAGGGTCAATATTCTAGCTAGCGTGAGTAAGTCTTTAAGAGTGAGAACTTTAGCCTCACGCAGAACTTCTGTGAGGGCAGGAAAAGACTGATCATGAGTGAGATCCAAGATGGAGCCATAGATCAAGGGTTCCTGAAGAAACCAAAAAAGAGAAGTAACATTCAATGTTCTCCCAATCTTTACAAGACTCCATACCTTAAAAAGATTACAATAAAAAGCAGGAAGCTTGTTCAAATCCAGAGATTTAGGATCCATCCAGAACAGAGTTCTGTCCAGACCCAGCCCCTCAAAAGTCAGAAGAATGGCACAAGCTACAGCTTTCCAACTACTGTCCACAGTTCCATTAAGTAGCCTCTGAATGAATTGTAGGCGAAAAGCTGCTGTCCGACTCTGTAAATGAACCAGCTTGTGCCCCCCTTCCTCTTTAGATAAAAACAGAATACTCTGTGGAATCCAGTGTAGGCTATCCCAAAAAAAATCAACCAAAATTGACTGGATTTTTGAAAGTATATTTGCTGGGGGATCTATACATGCCAGCCAGTGCCAGAGGGATGATGCTACCAGGTTTATTATTAAGTACTCTCCCTCTCTATAGGACAATTTGTGGATTAAAAAATTACATCTCGCAAGACGGACCTTAACTTTTTCAATAGCACATTCAAAAAGTCCCAACATGGTGTCTACATCCCTCTGGCTTAGCCACATCATCGGCATAGGCTGATAGTTTAAAAGTAAAATTACAATTTTCAAACATAACACCTTCAACTTCACTTCTCAGCTTAACCAAAAGTGGCTCTATCACCAAGGAATATAACATACCAGACAGGGGGCAGCCTTGTCTAATACCTCTGAGAATCCTGAATGGAGCACACAAGTCACCATTAACCTTTAGTAAACTTTCAATGTCACGATATAAGACTTTTATGCTTTGAGTAAATGCAGGATTAAAACCAAATGCTGCCAAGACATTCCATAAATAATTGTGTTCAACTCTATTAAAAGCTTTCTCTTGATCAATTGAGATAAGGCCAAAATCTAAATTCATACGGTTTCCAATGTCTACAATATCTCTAATAAAACAAATGTTGTCATGAATTAACCTACCTGGCACACAGTAGGTCTGGTCAGGATGGATGACCTCTTCTATTACTTTGCTAAGCCTATTGGCTAGAACTTTAGAGAGCAAACGGTATTCTATGCAAAGGACAGAGACAGGTCTCCACGATCGTATGTCACTTAGATCTCACTTTTTCGGCAACTGCGATATAACAGCTCTACGACAACTGTGTGGCAGCCGCCCACTGGCTAAACTGTCACTCAGTACCTCCAGCAAGTCTGCACCCATTTCAGGCCAAAAGGTTTGTAGAACTCGACCGGTAGACCATCAATCCCCGGTGCCTTGCCACACTCCATGCTTTGGAGGGCTGTAGACAATTCCTCAAGGGTTATCACCCTTCCAAGGACTGTATTTGCTGTGCTAGAAATCTGCGGTAGACTCTTCAGATAGACATTTTCAGGGGCCTGCTCATAACAGATCTCACTCTTGTATAAGTCCTCAAAGTAACACCATGCTCGCTTGTGAATGTCTTCATGGCCAGATAAGAGTGTGCCTTCTGAGCGCAAGGCTTGTATTAGTCTTCCCTGACCATGTTTCTTTTCCAACTTAAAGAAGAATTTAGTGGGTGCATCCATAAGTTCAGTTGATTGAAAAAGTGCCCTGACCAGAGCTCCATGAGCCTTGACCCCCAACAACTCAGACAGTGAGTTCTTTTTTTCCTTTAATTTGTCTATTAAAATTCCAGTAGTGTCTGATAACACTTGAAGATTCAGTATCTCATTTTCTAAAATTTTCATTCGTTTGGAGATGTCTCTCGTGACATTGAAGCTATACTGTTGACACAACATTTTAATTTGGACTTTAGCACAGTCCCACCACTGCTGTATTGACCTAAAAGAGGACTTTGTAGTCTTGCACTGAAAAAAAACTTAAAAACATCTCTAAAATGATTATCCTGCAATAAACTGGTGTTAAAATGCCAGTAGGCACTCTTTGGTTTAAAAGTGCTTATAAATATATTGCATGTTACCATACAGTGATCAGAAAAACCCACTGGTACAATATTGCAGCTTCTAAAGAAGTTGAGCTGATGCTTGAACCCATAAAATCTATCTAGCCTTGCCAGAGACAGCATGTCCCATGTATACTGCCTCTGGGTTAGATGGAAATTTCTCCAAATATCTGCAAGATTGTGCAATTTTAAAATTTCAACTAATTTTCTGCGAGAGGGCATATGAGGCTCTATATGATTACGATCCATGCCATCTTCAGTACACTTAAAATCTCCTCCAATGAGTAAAATGTCTTCAGAATCACAAGTCCTAAGGACATTATCCAGAGTCTGCAGAAAAAGCATACGCTGTGTTGTATCAGTAGGTGCATAGACACAAACAAACACAAAAGGCCTGCCTTCATAGATGGCTCTTATTTTTAAAAGCCGCCCTTTAATGATTTCATCAACCTCATAAGAACACAAAATAAAATTATGGCCAAACAGAACACCAACGCCCACCACTATTTGAGGTATTGTGACTTAAAATTGTTATACCAGTGAACTCACTCGCCCAATCAGCACTATTACTTGTGTCTGTGTGAGTCTCTTGGACAAAGACAATATCAATTTTCTTCTGTTTAAACGTTTTGAACACAACTGCTCTCTTTTGTCGGTCTCTTGCTCCATTTAAATTTAACGAAGCAATTAGAAGTTCACACATGAGGAAGTATAAAAAATAAAACCTAAGATACATGATAATCATAAAGTGTAAGAGAGTTACAACTGACTGTTAGCGTCACTGTCACTCAAATTAACGTTTAACTTAGTTAAAATCTTTTTTAGACAGTAACCCTTCTGATCAGTAAACCCTCCTTCTAACAGCCTTGTCTTTGCAATGAACTGTTCAACATCTGGGAAAAAATCATCAATCTTGACATTTCTAGCATGCTTAGTTTTACTCAAGAAACTTTTGATATCCTCGACACCATAACATTGTTGGGAGAACCCGCTTGCCCGTATACTACAGGTGACGCTACAGTCTGACGCATAGTCACTTTCACTCTCAGCATCAGACGCATCAAATGAAAGATTTTTCTTTTTTGCTTTTGTATTTACTGCCCCAGGAGACCACATCCAAAACACTTTATAGTATTAGTTGTTACGTAAATCGTGTAATTGAAATCATCAACCTTAAAGCTTAGGGACAACTCTAACTCACGCTTGTCTTTCAAAATAATGTACGCACACCGTCAGAATGAGACAACATGCTTTAGAAGCGGAGATTTAGTCGCCATCGGCATCATTTTGAGTGGAGAAACTATTTTACCATATTGTGTAAGGGCCTCTGTAAGGACATCATTGCTGATGAATGGGGGGACATTAGAAAGAATTACCCTCCTAGAAGGACTTGACAAAGGCAAAACAGGGATGAATAGTCCGTCAATCACTACTCCTGATTCAACTAAGTCATCCACTAACCCAACCGACTCAAGAAAAAAAAACACTGCACTGTTCATACGCAACGCAGATACAATTTTATCGTGGCCAATTAAATCCCCAATAGTTAAGCTGACTTTTTTGACAGAAAAAGCCGAAACTAGTTTAATACCTTTAATGCCTCCTTGTGAGGAAGCCAAAACGCTCCCCATGTGTACCTTCAGCAGCCATACTTCCAACTTGGAAGCAGACGCCTAAGTAAACAAGCAAACCCCAACACACTACAAACAACAAACCAAAAGAAAAAACTCACACCAAAAACAACATACAAAGATAGAAAAAGATAGAAAAAGAGCAAAGGTTATGGGGAATAGCCTGCCTTTTATTTGAAGCTTCTATAGTCACCTCAGCATTGAAATATTTCTATTCTTGTTTCCATTCTTGATGTCTTTATAAGCAAGAGAGAGAGGAGAGTAAGCGAGAGAGAGGAGAGAGAGAGGAGAGTAAGCGAGAGAGAGAGAGAGAGGAGAGTAAGCGAAAGAGAGAGAGGAGAGTAAGTGAGAGAGAGGAGAGTAAGCGAGAGAGAGAAGAGAGTAAGCGAGAGAGAAAGAGAGGAGAGAAAGAGAGAGAGAGGAGAGTAAGCGAGAGAGAGAGGAGAGTGAGCAAAAGAGAAAGAGAGGAGAGTAAGAGAAAGAGAGAGAGAGGAGAGTAAGCGAGAGAGAGAGAGAGAACGGAACAGAAAGACAGAGAGGCAACACAAATGTCTTATTTGTCACGCCAATAAAGCAGTTGAATTTGAATCTGAACTGAGAGAGAGAGTGTATACTGTATGTACCACTGTAGAGAATACATACTGCACAAACCATCTTGGACAATGTGTGGACTGTGTGTGTGTGTGTGTGTGTGTGTGTGTGTGTGTGTGTGTGTGTGTGTGAGATGGGCAGAAGAGACACAGAGCAATCAAGTGGTGGAAGAAGTACTGGAACTCAGTACAAATAGCGTTAAATAGCGTCATATAGCGTTATATAGTGTAATATAGTGTAATATAACATTATATAGCGTTATATAGTGTAATATAGTGTAATATAACATTATATAGCATTATATAGTGTAATATAGCGTTATATAGCTTTAAATAGCGTTATATAGTAGCAAAATATGAAAGTAAAAGTCAAATTAAAGTAAATGTCAGTAAAAGCAGAACTACAACATTAACAATCCTACTTGAGTAAGTCCTAAGTACTTGAGTAAAAGTCCTAAGTACTTGAGTAAAAGCCATAAGTAAGTCAAAAGTCATAAGTACTTGAGTGAATAGGAAAAGGCCAATAGTCACATGAGATAAAGACATCAGGTAAGCCATCAGGTAAGCCATCAGGTAAGCCATCAGGTAAGCCATCAGGTAAGACATCAGGTAAGCCATCAGGTAAGCCCAGAAAAGAGGCTGTCTGGCCCAGACAAGATTGCTTTGAGTTCAATATGGTAAAACGTAGCAAAACATTTTATACGTCACCCACTGAGATGAATGGGAACCTCAGTGTTACAATCTGCTAAGCGGCTTCACACAAAACAATGTGTCTGGTTCAAATTTCTGAGACAGCCACGCAGCCTAGGTGACCTCAGCAAGAAATGGATAGTCTAATAAAATGTAATGGGATGGATTTAGAAATGGAATGGGGTAAAGTACAGATGACAGCTGCAAAATGTTGTAAATAAAAGTAAAAGTATTCATAATTATTCCCACTTAAGTAAAGTACACGTAAAGTAATACGTGAAAAATTTGTACAAATGTAAGTATTTAGTATTTGTACTTCACACCACTGGAGCAATCCATTTACCTTTCAGCTCCTTAGGACTAGTCAGAAAACCTGACTGGAAGTCATTCGTGTGTGTGTGTGTGTGTGTGTGTGTGGCATATGTGTATATGTGTGAGATGTGGTGCATATGTGTGTGTGTGACGTGGTGTGTGAATGTGTGTGTGGTGTGCGTGCATGTGTGTGAGTGTCTGTGCATAGTTATAAAATATCTCTTGGCTTAACTACTACTTGTGCTGTAACGTGAATCTTGATCCTCTTTCTGTAAGTGGCTTTGGATAAAAGTGTAAGTGCATAAATGTAATATTTGTGTGTGTGTGTGTGTGTGTGTGTGTGTGTGTGACTGAGTGGATAAAAGTGTAAGTGCATAAATGTAATATTTGTGTGTGTGTGTGTGTGTGTGTGTGTGTGTGACTGAGTGGATAAAAGTGTAAGTGCATAAATGTAATATTTGTGTGTGTGTGTGTGTGTGTGACTGAGTGGATAAAAGTGTAAGTGCATAAATGTAATATTTGTGTGTGTGTGTGTGTGTGTGTGTGTGTGTGTGTGTGTGACTGAGTGGATAAAAGTGTAAGTGCATAAATGTAATATTTGTGTGTGTGTGTGTGTGTGTGTGTGTGTGTGTGTGTGACTATGTTAAAAAATCAATTCACTCAGCAGTGCAAATAAAAGCCAAACTCTCCTCTCCTCTCCTCTCTTCTCCTCTCCTCTCTCCTCTCCCCTCCTCTCCTCTCCTCTCTTCTCCTCTCTCCTCTCCTCTCTCCTCTCCTCTCTCCTCTCCTCTCCCTCTCTCTCTCCTCTCCTCTCTCCTCTCCTCTCCTCTCTCCTCTCCTCTCCTCTCTTCTCCTCTCCTCTCCTCTCCTCTCTCCTCTCCTCTCCTCTCTTCTCCTCTCTACTCTCCTCTCTCCTCACCTCTCCCCTCCACTCTCCTCACCTCACCACTCCCCTCCACTCCTCTCTCCTCTCCTCTCTCTCCTCTCCTCTCCCTCCTCTCCACTCTCCTTCTCCTCTCCTCTCCTCTCCCCTCTCCTCCTCTCCTCCTCTCCCCTCTCCTCCTCTCCTCCTCTCCCCTCTCCTCCTCTCTTCTCTCCTCTCCTCTCATCTCTCCTCTCTCCTCTCCTCTCCTCTCCCCTCCTCTCCCTCTCTCTCTCTCTCTCTCCTCTCCTCTCTCTCTCTCCTCTCTCCTCTCCTCTCTCTCCTCTCTCCTCTCCTCTCCTCCCTCTCTCTCCTCTCACCTCTTCTCACCACTCCTCTCCCCTCTCCTCTCCTCTCCTCTCCTCTCCTCTCCTCACTCCTCTCCTCTCCCCTCTCCTCTCCTCTCCTCTCCTCTCGTCTCTCCTCTCCCCTCTCCTCTCCTCTCTCCTCCTCTCTCCTCTCCTCTCCTCTCCTCTCCCCTCTCCTCTCCTCTCCTCTCCTCTCCTCCCCTCTCCTCTCCTCCTCTCTCCTCCTCTCTCACCCCCCAGACTTTAAGTGGCTCTAGTAATAAAACTGCAGCACTCTCTTCAAATGATGCTTCACCTATCGGACGTCCTTGAGTGAGTGCGGATGCAGGCTTACGCTGCTGGCTAACAGCAAAGCATTCTGGACTTGATCTGGTGCATCATGGGTAGACACATTTGCAACTTTGGACAATCTTGTCCAATCAGATATCACCATATCACATGGTACTAAACACCTTTGTCTGTGTTGTCCAATCAAAATCCAAGAAAAATGGGGAAACTTGAGCCAGTTTGTGTTTTACAGCTGATGACTTCAGCTGTCACTCACTCAGATTTCATGTGCTTCAAGCCTTTCATGGTCATCATATTTAGTTTTAGGAATTCAACACAAACAACATTAAGGAACAAAATTCTGATCGCACACACACACACACATGCATGGATTTATCATGTTCATTTTTGTCTGCCTGTGATACACAAGCTATCACGCTTCCTGGAATCTCTTCAGATGCTTCTTAATGGGACCTCATATCTGGCACAATATGGGATTGATATGTCTAAGACCGCTGTATATCCTACTCTGTGTGTGTGTGTGCTTGAGTGTGTGTGTGTGTGTCTATTAGAATAGATGACCCTTATTTGTATAGACATGAAGTGACAATCAGCTGATTTCTCTGTCTTTGTGTAATTCATTTATGTGTATTTATGATAGGCTGTGCGTGAGCATGTGCGTGTGTGTGTGTGTGCGTCAGCGTTTGTGTTTGTGTGTCTGTGTATTTTTCTCTCTCTCTCTGTCTCTAACGGACACACGGACAAAGGAGATCATTGGCAATCAGAGAGTAGGCATGACAGACGTTACGTTTTATTTCCATAAACTAGTTACAGTCGCTCTGTTGTCAGAGACGGAGGCTCAGAACTGAAAGGTCAAAAAGATCTGACTAAACCTTATTTATGACTGAATTACTGCATTGCAGATATCCTTAGAACACAGAATGATTTCATGGTAGAGTCCTCATGATCTTTTATTTCAGGATTCAGATCTTTGCCTTGACAGAATGCTTGAATAAACTCATTTTCATATTTGGTATTGAAGTCGTGAGACTACAGTTATGATGATATTCCTCAACTTGAACACCCTGCATCTAGGTCTGTTTGCGCAGGCAGTTCTGAAGTAAGCAATTTAGTTTTACAGAGCCTACGACGCATCCATCCTGACTGCAACATGAACAAATGCACATTTAATTTAGGCTACTGGCCAAAACATTTATTAATATGATGCAATGTAACAATATACTCTGGTAGGCTATGTAACAAGGACACCGTCTGTGTGAAAACAGACCATTTTGCAACGAAGAAAAATCATAGCAGACTTAACAACATGATAGTAGGCTAGGCTCCATAAAGCAAAATAAATTTTTATTAAACTGAAAACACACACAAGGGAAAGCTTGCCCCTGTTAGTGGGCTTGTCATTGCTACGGTTGTAGCTATATAGGTGTAGGTATATGTGTATGTGTAGGACTTGTCATTGGTACAGGTGTAGGTATAGGTATAGGTGTAGGGCTTGTCATTGCTACATGTGTAGGTGTAGGTATAGGTGTAGGGCTTGTCATTGCTACGGGTGTAGGTGTAGGTATAGGTGTATGTGTAGGGCTTGTCATTGCTACAGGTGTAGGTGTAGGGCTTGTCATTGCTACAGGTGTAGGTGTAGGTATAGGTGTAGGACTTGTCATTGCTACAGGTGTAGGTGTAGGTGTAGGGCTTGTCATTGCTACATGTGTAGGTGTAGGTATAGGTGTAGGGCTTATCATTGCTACATGTGTAGGTGTAGGGCTTGTCATTGCTACAGGTGTAGGTGTAGGTATAGGTGTAGGGCTTGTCATTGCTACAGGTGTAGGTGTGGGGCTTGTCATTGCTACAGGTGTAGGTGTAGGTATAGGTGTATCTGTAGGGCTTGTCATTGCTAAAGGTGTAGGTGTAGGTATAGGTGTATGTGTAGGGCTTGTCATTGCTACATGTGTAGGTATAGGTGTAAGTGTAGGGCTTGTCATTGCTACAGGTGTAGGTGTAGGTATAGGTGTAGGGCTTGTCATTGCTACAGGTGTAGGTGTAGGTATAGGTGTAGGGCTTGTCATTGCTACAGGTGTAGGTGTCGGTATAGGTGTAGGGCTCGTCATTGCTACATGTGTAGGTGTAGGTGTATGTGTAGGGCTCGTCATTGCTACAGGTGTAGGTGAAGGTATATGTGTAGGGCTTGTCATTGCTACATGTGTAGGTGTAAGTGTAGGGCTTGTCATTGCTACATGTGTAGGTGTAGGTATAGGTGTAGGGCTTATCATTGCTACATGTGTAGGTGTAGGGCTTGTCATTGCTACAGGTGTAGGTGTAGGTATAGGTGTAGGGCTTGTCATTGCTACAGGTGTAGGTGTGGGGCTTGTCATTGCTACAGGTGTAGGTGTAGGTATAGGTGTATCTGTAGGGCTTGTCATTGCTACAGGTGTAGATGTAGGTGTAGGTGTAGGACTTGTCATTGCTACAGGTGTAGGTGAAGGTATATGTGTAGGGCTTGTCATTGCTACATGTGTAGGTGTAAGTGTAGGGCTTGTCATTGCTACATGTGTAGGTGTAGGTATAGGTGTAGGGCTGATCATTGCTAAATGTGTAGGTGTAGGGCTTGTCATTGCTACAGGTGTAGGTGTAGGTTTATGTGTAGGGCTTGTCATTGCTACTGGTGTAGGTGTGGGGCTTGTCATTGCTACAGGTGTAGGTGTAGGTATAGGTGTATCTGTAGGGCTTGTCATTGCTAAAGGTGTAGGTGTAGGTATAGGTGTAAGTGTAGGGCTTGTCATTGCTACAGGTGTAGGTGTAGGTATAGGTGTAGGGCTTGTCATTGCTACAGGTGTAGGTGTCGGTATAGGTGTAGGGCTTGTCATTGCTACAGGTGTAGGTGTAGGTGTATGTGTAGGGCTCGTCATTGCTACAGGTGTAGGTGAAGGTATACGTGTAGGGCTTGTCATTGCTACATGTGTAGGTGTAGGTGTAGGGCTTGTCATTGCTACAGGTGTAGGTATAGGTGTAGGGCTTGTCATTGCTACAAGTGTAGGTGTAGGTATAGGTGTAGGACTTGTCATTGCTACAGGTGTAGGTGTAGGTATAGGTAGTACTGCTCTCCTCTCTCCTCTCCTCTCTCTATACACACACACTATACACACCGCACACTACTACACACACTATACACACCGCACACTACTACACACACTATACACACTATACACTATACACTACTACACACACTATACACACCGCACACTACTACACACACTATACACACTATACACTACTACACACACTATACACACTGCACACTACTACACATACTACAGACACACTACACACACTATACACACTACACACACTATACACATTGCACACTACTACACACACTATACACACTGCACACACTACACACACTGCACACTACTACACACACTATACACTACTACACACACTACACACACCACACACTACTACACACACTATACACACTGCACACACTACACACACTGCACACTACTACACACACTATACACACTGCACACACTATACACACTGCACACACTACACACACTATACACACTGCACACACTACACACACTGCACACTACTACACACACTATACACACTGCACACACTATACACACTGCACACTACTACACACACTATACACACTGCACACTACTACACACACTACACACACTATACACACCACACACTACTACACACACTATACACACTGCATACACTACTACACACACTACACACACTGCACACACTACACACACCGCACACTACTACACACACTACACACACTGCATACACTATACACACTGCACACTACTACACACACTATACACACCGCACACTACTACACACACTACACACACTGCACACACTACACACACTATACACACCGCACACACTATACACACCGCACACTACACACACTGCGCACTACTACACACACTATACACACACACTACACACACTGCACACACTATACACACTACACACACTACACACACTATACACACCGCACACTACTACACACACTACACACACTGCACACTACTACACACACTATACACACTGCACACTACTACACACACTATACACACTGCACACACTACACACACTATACACACTGCACACACTATACACACCGCACACTACTACACACACTATACACACTGCACACACACTACAGACACACTTCACACACTGCACACTACTACACACACTATACACTACTACACACACTATACATACTGCACACACTATACACACTATAC
>JAIFZK010000009.1:27772500-27782500 GCA_027481765.1 Tenualosa thibaudeaui | reverse complement strand
GTGTCCTTAGTTAGGGTAGTGTTCTTAGTTAGGGTAGTGTTCTTAGTTAGAGTAGTGTCCTTAGTTAGGGTAGTGTTCTTAGTTAGGGTAGTGTTCTTAGTTAGGGTAGTGTCCTTAGTTAGGGTAGTGTTCTTAGTTAGGGTAGTGTTCTTAGTTAGGGTAGTGTTCTTAGTTAGGGTAGTGTTCTTAGTTAGGGTAGTGTCCTTAGTTAGGGTAGTGTTCTTAGTTAGGGTAGTGTTCTTAGTTAGGGTAGTGTCCTTAGTTAGGGTAGTGTTCTTAGTTAGGGTAGTGTTCTTAGTTAGGGTAGTGTTCTTAGTTAGGGTAGTGTTCTTAGTTAGGGTAGTGTCCTTAGTTAGGGTAGTGTCCTTAGTTAGAGTAGTGTCCTTAGTTAGGGTAGTGTTCTTAGTTAGGGTAGTGTTCTTAGTTAGAGTAGTGTCCTTAGTTAGGGTAGTGTTCTTAGTTAGAGTAGTGTCCTTAGTTAGGGTAGTGTTCTTAGTTAGGGTAGTGTTCTTAGTTAGGGTAGTGTTCTTAGTTAGGGTAGTGTCCTTAGTTAGGGTAGTGTTCTTAGTTAGGGTAGTGTCCTTAGTTAGGGTAGTGTTCTTAGTTAGGGTAGTGTCCTTAGTTAGGGTAGTGTCCTTAGTTAGGGTAGTGTTCTTAGTTAGGGTAGTGTCCTTAGTTAGGGTAGTGTTCTTAGTTAGGGTAGCGTTCTAAGTTGAGTCACTGATGTTCCAACTGAACATCTCAAATCAATGAGGAAGATCATGTGTTCCACATATTACATTACATTTAGGCATTTAGCAGACGCTAAACATATGCAGTCAATAAGCAACAACAGATATGATCAAATACATACTGATATATTATCTGATATGATCAAATATAATATACATACTGATATTATCTGATATTATTAGTTCTTTTTCCTACAGATACCACTTGGTGACCCTGAACAATGAGGTTATTGACTGATTCAGACTGGATCAGACTGATCAAATACATACTGATATATTATCTGATATGATCAAATATAATATACATACTGATATATCATCTGTGATGTGATCAAATATAATATACATACTGATATATCATCTGTGATGTGATCAAATATAATATACATACATACATACATACATACATACATACATACATACATACAGCAGGAAAAAGAACAAGAAAATTTGATACTCCAAAAACTAATCGACAGCTGACAGTAACTGAATGGGGCAGAGAGACTCACTTTCTGTTTCATTTCGCTATGCCCCATTCAGTTAACATTAGCTATTAGTTCTTTTTCCTACAGATACCACTTGGTGACCCTGAACAATGAGGTTATTGACTGATTCAGACTGGATCAGACTGATCAAATACATACTGATATATTATCTGATATGATCAAATATAATATACATACTGATATATCATCTGTGATGTGATCAAATATAATATACATACTGATATATCATCTGTGATGTGATCAAATATAATATACATACTGATATATTATCTGATATGATCAAATATAATATACATACTGATATATCATCTGTTATGTGATCAAATATAATATACATACTGATATTATCTGATATGATCAAATATAATATACATACTGATATATCATCTGTTATGTGATCACATACTGATATATTATCTGATATGATCAAATATAATATACATACTGATATATCATCTGTGATGTGATTAGATATATACATACTGATATATTATCTGATATGATCAAATATAATATACATACTGATATATCATCTGTGATGTGATCAAATATAATATACATACTGATATATCATCTGTTATGTGATTAAATATAATATACATACTGATATATCATCTGTTATGTGATTAAATATAATATACATACTGATATATCATCTGTGATGTGATCAAATATAATATACATACTGATATATCATCTGTGATGTGATCAAATATAATATACATACTGATATATCATCTGTGATGTGATCAAATATAATATACATACTGATATATCATCTGTGATGTGATTAAATATAATATACATACTGATATATCATCTGTGATGTGATTAAATATAATATACATACTGATATATTATCTGATATGATCAAATATAATATACATACTGATATATCATCTGTTATGTGATCAAATATAATATACATACTGATATATCATCTGTGATGTGATTAAATATAATATACATACTGATATATCATCTGTGATGTGATCAAATATAATATACATACTGATATATCATCTGTGATGTGATCAAATATAATATACATACTGATATATCATCTGTGATGTGATTAAATATAATATACATACTGATATATTATCTGATATGATCAAATATAATATACATACTGATATATCATCTGTTATGTGATTAAATATAATATACATACTGATATATTATCTGATATGATCAAATATAATATACATACTGATATATCATCTGTTATGTGATCAAATATAATATACATACTGATATATCATCTGTGATGTGATTAAATATAATATACATACTGATATATCATCTGTGATGTGATTAAATATAATATACATACTGATATATTATCTGATATGATCAAATATAATATACATACTGATATATCATCTGTTATGTGATCAAATATAATATACATACTGATATATCATCTGTGATGTGATTAAATATAATATACATACTGATATATCATCTGTGATGTGATCAAATATAATATACATACTGATATATCATCTGTGATGTGATCAAATATAATATACATACTGATATATCATCTGTGATGTGATTAAATATAATATACATACTGATATATTATCTGATATGATCAAATATAATATACATACTGATATATCATCTGGTATGTGATTAAATATAATATACATACTGATATATTATCTGATATGATCAAATATAAGATACATACTGATATATAAAATGTTATGTGAGCAAATATAATATACATACTGATATATCATCTGTGCTGTGATTAAATATAATATACATACTGATATATCATCTGTGATGTGATTAAATATAATATACATACTGATATATTATCTGATATGATCAAATATAATATACATACTGATATATCATCTGTTATGTGATCAAATATAATATACATACTGATATATCATCTGTGATGTGATTAAATATAATATACATACTGATATATCATCTGTGATGTGATCAAATATAATATACATACTGATATATCATCTGTGATGTGATTAAATATAATATACATACTGATATATCATCTGTGATGTGATTAAATATCATATACATACTGATATATCATCTGTGATGTGATTAAATATAATATACATACTGATATATCATCTGTGATGTGATTAAATATAATATACATACTGATATATCATCTGTTATGTGATTAAATATAATATACATACTGATATATCATCTGTTATGTGATTAAATATAATATACATACTGATATATCATCTGTTATGTGATTAAATATAATATACATACTGATATATCATCTGTGATTCATCCCATTCATGCCAAACACTGAGGGGGGGCGTAAACAAAAGTAAATCACTACAGACTCAAACAATCACAACAATGAAACCAAGAACACCCAAGTGACCCTTGGGCTCCACTGGATGGAAGCTATAAGTCAGGTAAAAATGACACTGAAAAGACTGATAATTTTTTAGAATGTTCTCTGTGCTGCTTTGTCCGGTGTAGCCAGTTCTATTGATCATGGTAAAAGCTAATTGTTACGGCAGAAACACCTTTCACTTTAACATCTGGTGTAGACTCCCTGTAAATTGTTCTTAAGAATAATCCCTTCATCACAGTGAGTTGTTCTTCTCATGGTGTAGTTGTTTTTTCCCACTATTTAAATGTGATCTCATTACCCAGTTTCATTTCAATGATTTCATTGCTGAGTGTTTAGAAATAACTAATTGATAATTGATATTGTTAGGAAAAGTGTCATTTATACTTCATATGTCAACTACATTTGTGCTGCAGCAATCACACAATATCCTGCCATCCAAACACACACACACACACACAAACGCACGCACGCATGCACACACACACAAACTGAGTGTAAGCAAACTGAACTGAATTTTAAGGCCTAATTAAAGGAGTAAAAATAGTAGTTGCTTGGCGGAACAAGCTGTTCTGAGTCTGGTGGTTGTAGTGTTAAAGGAGAAATCTGATAGCATCATACCCAATCAATAACCCTGTTGTTTGAAGTGCTGTCAGCAGGAAAAAGAACAAGAAAATTTGATACTCCAAAAACTAATCGACAGCTGACAGTAACTGAATGGGGCAGAGAGACTCACTTTCTGTTTCATTTCGCTATGCACCATTCAGTTAACATTAGCTATTAGTTCTTTTTCCTACAGATACCACTTGGTGACCCTGAACAATGAGGTTATTGACTGATTCAGACTGGATTTCTCCTTTAAGACTGTGATATTGACTGAAACAGTTCAGGACTAGCATGTTAGGATGGCTGGGTGATTTTTTTGGCCGTCCTGACGCATCGCCTGTTTTGTATATTCTGGAAGGAGGACAAATCACATCAACAGATGCCTGTAGTGCTTTGTAGTGATTGCAGAGCAGCACCCATGCTAGGATGGTATCCACCTTATTCCTGATAGTATCCACCTTATTCCTGATAGTATACCCCCTATTCCTGATAGTATCCACCTTATTCCTGATAGTATCCACCTTATTCCTGATAGTATACCCCTTATTCCTGATAGTATCCACCTTATTCCTGATAGTATACCCCTTATTCCTGATAGTATCCACCTTATTCCTGATGGTATACCCCTTATTCCCGATAGTATCCACCTTATTCCTGATGGTATACCCCTTATTCCTGATAGTATCCACCTTATTCCTGATGGTATACCCCTTATTCCTGATAGTATACCCCTTATTCCTGATAGTATCCACCTTATTCCTGATAGTAATCCACCTTATTCCTGATAGTATCCACCTTATTCCTGATAGTATACCCCCTATTCCTGATAGTATCCACCTTATTCCTGATAGTATACCCCTTATTCCTGATAGTATACCCCTTATTCCTGATAGTATCCACCTTATTCCTGATAGTATACCCCTTATTCCTGATAGTATCCACCTTATTCCTGATAGTATACCCCTATTCCTGATAGTATCCACCTTATTCCTGACGGTGTACCCCTTATTCCTGATAGTATCCACCTTATTCCTGATGGTATCCCCCTTATTCCTGATAGTATCCACCTTATTCCTGATAGTATACCCCTTATTCCTGATAGTATCCACCTTATTCCTGATAGTATACCCCTTATTCCTGATAGTATACCCCTTATTCCTGATAGTATACCCCTTATTCCTGATAGTATCCACCTTATTCCTGATAGTATACCCCTTATTCCTCACCTCTCAACAACACTAATCTCTCCACACTCACTGCTCCATGACACTCATCTCTCCACACTCCGGGTCCTCTAGAGCAGCTCTGCCTGCACAGCTGGATATAGGACTGGTGTCATCAGCTGTGGTCTCAGGGGGCAGCTGCTATCACCTACAGTGCAGATGGAAACACAGTAATTTACAATATAATAAATGAGAACTACAGTAGTTAAATACCAGCAACCATCCATCTGGTATTTCACCCTCCTTGAATCTTATTCCTGTGCCTGAGATCATTAACATTCAGGAGTCATGAGTCCACCTGACCTTTGCCACAACGTCAGTATGAGTGTTGCATCAGAGATTACTTGTACGTTGATGGAGTGTTGCATCAGAGATTACTACTACATTGATGAAGTGATAACATGATATCAGTGATATCAGTATGAGTGTTGCATCAGAGATTACTTGTACGTTGATAGAGTGTTGCATCAGAAATTACTTGTATGTTGATGGAGTGGTAACATCAGAGATTACTTGTACGTTGATGGAGTGTTGCATCAGAGATTACTTGTACGTTGATGGAGTGTTGCATCAGAGATTACTTGTACATTGATGGAGTGGTAATTTTTGAAGCAGCTTTCTTCCTCATCATGAGGTGCCTAGTAAGATTTAACATCTCTTTGATGACGTTCTCCAGGACAGTTTCCATGCAGGAATTTAGGAACAGTAAGAGAGTTAGATTGGTAGCTACAATAAAATTAGTTTTTATACGACAACCTACCTGTCAACTGCCATCAACACATTAGGAAATCCTGCGCTTTCAAAAAATTATTGTTGGTTGGTTCAAATCTTTTCTGTAGTTATGAACTGCCTCACACTTTTACATAGCGTGTTTGAAACATCCCTGACCACTCGGCTAATGGAGGATTGGCTCACATCCAAAGTTCCCCCTAAGACCATCTGAAATGACCAGAGGGAAATAACCGCACTACAGCCATAATGTGTGAGACAGAAGTGGTTAAGAGCATCTTGTTTTCCTTTGCAGATCTCCTGACCAAAGGTTAGCAGGGAACATGATTGTGGGCCTAGGAGGCCTACACTGTCTAATTAAAAAGTTATCAGGCAATCTAAGAGGGTCCATTGTGTCTGTCAGTGGCCTTAGTGGATTTTCCTCTGGCAGCAACCCAAACTATCTTCATCTAAAAATGTCCCTGAAATGTCAGGGACAAGTTCAGTAAATAATTCAAATAAACCCTGCCAACTTGATCTACTACTTAAAGTATGTCAGTACATAAGTCTACATACAGTAGGCTACACAAGATTTACACTGTAGAATCCCATGAGCCTGAACAATCTAGAATCCTGTGAGCCAAAGTGTTCCAGAATCTCTCCCCCTTCCACTTCAAACACAAAGTCAAGAAAGGATGCTTGACCAGGCTTAATGGCTGCTTGCTACGTCATCTAATCTAATTTTCAAGGATGCTTTGGTGTATCCTCGAAATTAAAGAAATACTCACAATCCTTTGCGTACATAAGTTGTCAGATTTTAAAATGGCAGCCGCACTGCAACAGAACACATTTGAAATTCTAAAAAGGTTCTAAGTCTTGCCTCTGTAGGAAGTGTTCTATCAAGGAAGCATGCTAGACATTGTTTTAAACTTGATTAATGGCTGCCAACTCCGAGACAATGGTGGGAGTTGCAGTAACAGCATTTTCATTCCAAGCAACAACAGTAATAGTTATTTTACTCCTGTTTCATACACCAGGCTACTCACATGTCACTCTCCCACTACAGTCATCAATCTGAATATTTGAGTTAGCGATTTAAATGGAGGTTCCGTCCGTCACCTCCACTAAGTGTTATAAATAAGTGATTAATTTGTGACAACACTTGCAACGTGGAAAATGCACACTACGGCAGTAAGTGCTCAGTGCACACTGTGCACTACATTGCAGTGATGTCCCCAGTCTCCAGTCCCCAAACATTGTAAATATTTGCTTGTTATTTGCTATAGAAGTGTGTGATTTAAGACACTGCCCAAGGGACTGAAATCTCGACCACTGACACAGCCCCTCCTGATCACATCACTTAATCAGCCTGCCATACAAACCTTCAGGCATTTGACTCTCATGCAAAAGGTTTGACTCAGTCCATCACAAAACACGAGTCCAGGAAGTGTCTTACCATACAAAATACTCCACACGTGTTTAGTGGAAAATGGCCTCCAAAACAACATCATAACATTAGTCATTCTACCTTACTAAATAGCATTTGTCAAAGGAAAGCAGTTTTATCAAAGTAAAAAGCACTGAGGGAGAGTACTCAATGCCCACTCTGTCTCTGATGGAGAGTACTCAATGCCCACTCTGTCTCTGATGGAGAGTACTCAATGTCCACTCTGTCTCTGTCTCTGAGGGAGAGTACTCAATGCCCACTCTGTCTCTGTCTCTGAGGGAGAATACTCAATGCCTACTCTGTCTCTGAGGGAGAGTACTCAATATCCACTCTGTCTCTGAGGGAGAGTACTCAATGTCCACTCTGTCTCTGAGGGAGAGTACTCAATATCCACTCTGTCTCTGAGGGAGAGTACTCAATGTCCACTCTGTCTTGTCAGAGTTTTGGAACTACAAAATACTATCTTGCTGACCAAGGTCTCTCTTTCTCTGTATGTGTGTGTTTGTGTGTGTGTGTGAGAGAGAGAGAGTGAGAATGAGAGAGCGAGAGAGTGAGCATGTGTATATGTATGTATATATGTGTGTGTGCGTGTGTGTGTGTGTGTGTGTGTGTCATCAGAAGAAGGGCAGCAGGACCACACAAATGCTGACTAAACCAGAGTGACATTTCCACAAAGCGTTACAGCAGAGAGGCTAAGGTAAACACACACACACACACACACACACACACACACACACACACCATAAACCTCATGGCTAGCTATACTGCTAATGTGTACACACACACACACCATAAACCTCATGGCTAGCTATACTGCTAACGTGTACACACACACAAACACCATAAACCTCATGGCTAGCTATACTGCTAACATGTACACACACACACACACACCATAAACCTCATGGCTAGCTATACTGCTAACATGTACACACACACACACACACACCATAAACCTCATGGCTAGCTATACTGCTAACATGTGTACACATACACACACCATAAACCTCATGGCTAGCTATACTGCTAACATGTAGACACACACACATACACACACACCATAAACCTCATGGCTAGCTATACTGCTAACATGTACACACACACACACACACACCATAAACCTCATGGCTAGCTATACTGCTAACATGTGTACACACACACACACCATAAACCTCATGGCTAGCTATACTGCTAACATGTGTACACACACACACATCATAAACCTCATGGCTAGCTATACTGCTAACATGTACACACACACACACACACACACACCATAAACCTCATGGCTAGCTATACTGCTAACATGTACACACACACACACCATAAACCTCATGGCTAGCTATACTGCTAACATGTACACACACACACCATAAAGGTCACCCGTAATTGACCTTTGTTTGCAACTGTGTTGTAATGTATGTACACATGTGTACAAGAGTGTGCACGCGTGCGTGTGTAGTTGTGTGTGTGAGTGGCTGAGTGAATCTGTGTAGTCCCGCAATAGTGTATGTAGGCACTATTACGTATCTGTTCCCGGTGAAACGTTGTCTCGTCTCAATATGTACTGTGTATATGGCTGAAACGACAATAAAATCCTACTTGACTTGACTTTTACCTCACACACACACACACACACACACACACACACACGCCTTATACCTCATGGTCAGCTATGCTGCTCACACACACAAATACACACACACACACACACACGCCTTATAACTCATGGTCAGCTATGCTGCTCACACACACAAACACAAACACACACACACACGCGCCTCAAACACACTCTCTGAGAGTTGAGCTGCTTGATTAAATGCAACCACTAGATCCCCACTCATGCACACATGCACTCTCTCATTCTCTCTCTCTTTCTCTCTCACACACACACAAACACACAGTTATGCTGCCTTGCTTAGCATTGTATGAACGTTTATTTTAGCTGTGATCCCACTGTCTGCTTTTGTCTGCACACACAATGACAGAGGGCTTCAACTAATGATGTCTCATCCACCGTCTCTAACACTGGGACAATACTGTTGAATTTAAAGAACATGCCTCCACCATAGTCTCACACACACACACACACACAATTAAAGTGCATATATGAGCGCTACACATACACACACACCATTGAATTTAGAGTACATGCCTGCATATATGCATATATCACACACACACATACACACACACACATGCATATATGATCAGCACAGCTGACCTAAGATCTCTCTCAGCCTCTGTAGGTTGAAAGGCTAGGCTCTAAGGGCCTGTAGAGTCTAAGCACTATCTAGACTGGTCTAGTCTGCAGGGAGCAGAAAGTGTTAACTGCAGTAGGACACCATGATCAGTGGCCATGAAACTATTTATTTAAGGTGATCCGTGAGTGTGTGTGTGTGTGTGTGTGTTTGTGT
>JAIFZK010000009.1:27760000-27767500 GCA_027481765.1 Tenualosa thibaudeaui | reverse complement strand
TGTGGTTACTATGGCAAAACCACACTATGGTATACTATGGTAGTATTATATCAGCAGACAGCAGTGACTGTCTTAGTGTGGTCAGTGTGTGGTCACTCTCTGGTGTTTGTGTGTGTGTGTGTGTGTGTGTGTGTGTGTGTAGATCTCTTCTTATTAGACACAGAATCCAGAATCCAAAAACACAGCAGACATTCTCTGCCTTCACACACACACACACACACACACACACACACACACACACACGAGGAGATGAGATAGGAACACCTGTGAGTAATTTGATTTCACTCTACATCTCAGTATTTCCACCAGGCCTATTTGCACTATACACACACATCAGCACACACACACACACCGGAATAGTGTGTGTGTGTATGTGTGTGTGTCTGTACTCTCACTATGGCTGATTCCTCAATTTGACCAGACTCCAACCATTTCCACTGCTTATGTGTGTTTGCTTTTCAAAGAAGATCAGTCCTTATTCTGCACTCCATTAGTGATGTCTGGCTAATTGAACAATGACACAGTCACAAGGTTTCATCCTGCTGCTTCTCTTTCTCCCCAGGAGGGGAAGGTGGGGCCTGGAACAAAGAAAAGAGGAGAGGGTGTGTGTGTGTGTGTGTGTCTGCTTGCGTATGTGTTTGGATCTGCTTGCTTGTATTTGGGTGTGTTGTGAGTCTTCTTGTGTGTGTGTGTGTGTGTGTGGGTGTGTGTGGGTGTGTTCATATACTGGTGTCCTGAAATGCACAACTAACAGGTGCATGAGGTCTTCACAGATCATGCTCTCACTGTGTTGAGGTGTGTGTGTGTGTGTGTGTGTGTGTGTGTGCATGGGAATATGCTTGTATGCGTATATGTGAGTTAGAGAAAGGCACAGAGTAAACCAGAGAGAGGGAGAGTGTGTGCTTGGCTGTAGCTGTGTGTGTGTGTGCGTGTATGTGTGTGTGTGTGTGTGTGTGTGTGTGTGTGTGTGTGTGTGTGTGTGTGTGTGTGTGTGTGTGTGTGTGTGTGTGTGTGTGTGTGTGTGTGTGTGTGTGTGTGTGTGTGTGTGTGTGTGTGTGTGTGTGTGTGTATGTGTGTGTGTGTGTGTGTGTGTACGCATGAGACAGGTGGTTGAGGTTACATCAGGTCAAATTTCTGCTGGGAGAAATGGAGTGATGCAAATACAGAGAGAAAAATGGCGGGAAAGAACAGATGGGAAGAGAGAGACAAAATCAGGAGAGAGAGAAGGAAAGAAAGAAAGAAAGAAGGAAAGAAAGAAAAAGAGTGAAATGAAATCACTAATATGCAGAAAGAAGGAGGGAGGGAGACAGAATCCAGAAACATAAGGCAGGATGGGGCCGGTACAGGATTGATGTGTGTGTGTGTGTGTGTGTGTGTGTGTGGTTGTGTGTGTGTGGTTGTGTGTGTGTGTGTGGTAAGGTAAGGATTCACAGGAGAGGTTGTTGCTGGCCCAAAGGATTGATGTGTGTGTGTGTGTGTGTGTGTGTGTGTGTGTGTGTGTGTGTGTGTGTGTGTGTGTGTGTGTGTGTGTGGTAAGGTAAGGATTCACAGGAGAGGTTGTTGCTGGCCCAAAGGATTGATGTGTGTGTGTGTGTGTGTGTGTGTGTTTGTGTGTGTGTGTGTGTGTGTGTGTGTGTGTGTGTGTGTGTGTGTGTGTGTGTGTGTGTGTGTGTGGTAAGGTAAGGATTCACAGGAGAAGTTGTTGCTGGTCCAAAGGATTGATGTGTGTGTGTGTGTGTGTGTGTGTGTGTGTGTGTGTGTGTGTGTGTGTGTGTGTGTGTGTGTGTGTGTGTGTGTGTGTGTGTGTGTGGTAAGGTAAGGATTCACAGGAGAAGTTGTTGCTGGTCCAAAGGATTGATGTGTGTGTGTGTGTGTGTGTGTGTGTGTGTGTGTGTGTGTGTGTGTGTGTGTGTGTGTGTGTGTGTGTGTGTGTGTGTGTGTGTGTGTGTGTGTGTGTGTGTGTGTGGTTGTGTGTGTGTGTGTGTGTGGTAAGGTAAGGATTCACAGGAGAAGTTGTTGCTGGTCCAAAGGTGAAGGGTATTTATTTCCCAAAACAAAAACAATTGCGCCTATTTCCAGTACAAATGGCTGACTGCACCTACTCTACCTCTTCAGGAGAGTAACAGCTCACCCAGCTGAACCACCAGAGGCACTGAACTACCCCCCATTATATGCACTGCCGCATTAGTGCAAATTGGCCCTGAATTGGAACACCTGAACCATACCAACAACACAGGGATACAGAACATACAAAGTTGACAAAAGCAGTAGCTGGGTCATTGTGGCTTTGCAAAATTCAACATGAACATGAACATGATGAACACCCCTGTATGAGAACGTCCCCACCCCTGCAGAATGACATAAAGACTGTCCCATTGACATAAAGACTGTCCCAAAGACTGTCCCATTGACATAAAGGCTGTCCCATTGACATAAAGACTGTCCCATTGACATAAAGGAGGTCCCATTGACATAAAGACTGTCCCATTGACATAAAGGCTGTCCCATTGACATAAAGACTGTCCCATTGACATAAAGGCTGTCCCATTGACATAAAGACTGTCCCATTGACATAAAGACTGTCCTATGAACAAACGCTGAACTGGCGTCAAACCCCCTTCAATCACAAACACCCAACAGTGCCCCACATCTCATAGTATACATTCAATTTAAACACAAACATCTATATTTACATCTATATTTACATCTATATTTACATGGCTCCACGAAGCGACACACATAACTGCATTTATGTGACTCAGAAACAGTCTCTCGCCCCGGAGCAGCACATGCAGTTCAAATTAAACGGTGAGAAGAATTGAGTTCAGCTTCTCACAGGCAGGTACAGGATTGATGTGTGCGTGTGTGAGTGTGTGTGTGTGTGAGTAGAATGTTTATCAGGATTGATGTGTGCGTGTGTGTGTGTGTGAGTACAATGTTTATCAGGATTGATGTGTGAGTGTGTGTGTGTGTGAGTACAATGTTTATCAGGATTGATGTGTGCGTGTGTAAGTGTGTGTGTGTGTGAGTAGAATGTTTATTGGGATTGATGTGTGAGTGTGTGTGTGTGTGTGTGTGTGTGTGTGTGTGTGTGCGTGTGTGTGCGTGTGATGGAGCAGTTATAGTACTGGTGAGTGTGCAAGTTAGTTAGTTAGTCATACACTTCCATACACACATCCTGTCGGGTTTAAACACATGTAAAGTTAGTCCTACAATGTTGGGTGCAAACACATCTAATGCCAGGGCATTGTGGGATAAAGTATAGTGTAGATCAATGTAACAATGTAGGTGGGGAAAGTACAATACTGGTATGTATGTGTGTATGTGTGGTGGTACAGGTACAGTGCTGGGGTGTGTGTGTGTGTGTGTGTGTGTGTGTGTGTGTGTGTGTGTGTGTGTGTGTGTGTGTGTGTGTGTGTAAATTAAATATATCCTGGGGAATACACACACACAGTCACATACTTGAACAAAAAACACAGTCTCTTACTCTCTCTCTTTCTCACACACACACACAATAGAGAGAAAAGATTTTCATCTCATTAATACAGAGGTTTCCGTGGTGATGACCTTGGTGATGACCTTGGTGATGTTTTGTGGCGTTAGCCACTTCATCCTTGACAAACACTACAAGAGACTCCTACTTATTATGACATACAAAAATGGACTAGCACACACACACACACACACACATACATCCACCCACAAGCACTCATAAACTGTCAGATAACCTTGGAGTACAAAACACACACACACTCTGAAACTCCATTGAAAGTAAGAAATACACACAAGGTCATATGATTCAAACACACTGACCCCCTTTACCAATGAAACAAACAGCTTTTTTGCTCTTATTTCCTGTAAAATATATAGTTAGCTCCAGTTCAATGCATGGCAGGCTAAGGCTGAAGCAAGTAACAGTGCTTGTTGTATTCTGTCAATTTGCACTAAATTCATTCAATTCAAGTAGACCAGGGTTTAGATTGGGCCGAGCCCTCCAGAGCTCAGCTCAACCTCCCGATGGCCAAATCACATCATGCTGGAGCTCAGCTTCATCTCCTGATATAGTCAAGAACACTAAAACACCAGGCAAATAGTAGGGCACACACACACACACACACACACACACACACACACACACACACACACACACACACACACACACACACACACACACACACACACACACACACACACACACACACACACACACACACACACACACACACATACACACACACACACACACACAGCAGCAGCAGCAGGACATATCGTCTCCAATATGAGAGACCATGTGCAAGTAGTAGGCTGATGTTAATTAAATAGGCCTAAGCATAGTACACACACACACACACACACACACACAGCAGCAAGATATATATGCCCCAATATGAGACATATTGGGGTGGTAATCATATTTGCAAATCACAATAAATGTCTAATTATGAAAAGTTGCTGACTCTTCAGTTTATGCAAAGGATGTCTACCAAACCCTGAAAAACACTGTGAAAGTGTGAACTTTATAAGGTGTGTCTTGTTTGTCAGATTGTAGCCCACTACATTTGACCAGGTAATTATGACAAAACTACATTTGACCAGGTAATTATGACAAAACTACATTTGACCAGGTAATTATGACAAAACTACATTTGACCAGGTAATTATGACAAAACTACATTTGACCAGGTAATTATGACAAAACTACATTTGACCAGGTAATTATGACAAAACTACAAAAACTACTGGAGCTGATGGGAACAGCTGCAGAAAAAGACACATATACACTAGATATCAAATGTGTGTGTGTGTGTGTGTGTGTGTGTGTGTGTGTGTGAGTAGTGAGACACATATACACTAGATATCAAATGTGTGTGTGTGTGTGTGTGTGTGTGTGAGTAGAATGTTTATCAGGATGGTTACATGAGTGTGGTGCGTGTGTGTGTGTGTGTGAGTAGAATGTTTATCAGGATTGTTACATGAGTGTGGTGCGTGTGTGTGTGTGTGTGTGTGTGTGTGTGTGTGAGTAGAATGTTTATCAGGATTGTTACATGAGTGTGGTGTGTGTGTGTGTGTGTGTGTGTGAGTAGAATGTTTATCAGGATGGTTACATGAGTGTGGTGTGTGTGTGTGAGTAGAATGTTTATCAGGATTGTTACATGAGTGTGGTGTGTGTGTGTGTGTGTGTGAGTAGAATGTTTATCAGGATTGTTACATGAGTGTGGTGCGTGTGTGTGTGTGTGTGAGTAGAATGTTTATCAGGATTGTTACATGAGTGTGGTGTGTGTGTGTGTGTGTGTGTGTGTGTGTGTGTGTGAGTATACCGAACCAAATATACCAAATCCTGAACTACTAGTGGATGTTAACTAAATGAGGCATAGAGAAATGATAGAGAAATCAGAAAGTGAATCTCTGAGCCCCATTCAGTGTTAGCTGTTGATTTGCTATTGTGTGTGTGTGTGTGTGTGTGTGTGTGTGTGTGTGTGTGTGTGTGTTGTCCTGCTGACAGCACTCTGTGACCACAAACAACAGGGCTATGGACTGATTCAAACCGGATTTCTCCTTAAACAGAGAGTGTGAGATGTGTGTGTGTGTGTGTGTGTTTGTGTGTGTGTGTATGTGTGTGTGTGTGTGTGTGTGAGCTTTAACAGAGAGTCTGAGACATTTTGTTTTGTTTCCGTGATGGGTGGATCAGATCTATCCAACGCCTACTGAATGTGTTTTAAGTGTGTGTGTGTGTGTGTGTTTGTGTGTGTGTGTGTGTTTGTGTGTGTGTGTGTGTATGTCACCTCCTCCTTGTTAATAGACTCCTCTGGGACATCATCCTGTCACTTACACGGACAATTTGACAGCTTACACATACACACACACACACACACACACACACACACACACACACACACACATACACACACACACACACACACAAGCACACAGAATTTGTCTCCCTGTCACTTATACAGATAATTTGACAGCTCTGAATGAACAAACACAAAAACAGTGTGTGATTACATCAGATGCACGCAGGCATTGCAAACACAGACCTCACACATGCACACACACACACACACACACACAAAGGGCCACTGCTTAGGTTTTCATAGGAATGCCCTTTCTTCTTTCTTCTCTGTTCCTGACACATGGCAGAGATCTGGCAACCGTGTCCTGCCCTTCTAATGTGTGTGTGTGTGTGTTGTTGGGTCTCAGCAATATGGCAACCCTGACCTACCCTCATAATCTGTCAACCTGGCCTCTCTGTGCTCTGTTCCCCTACAGTGGTTCTCCAACAAGTAGTGACCATCTTAAGAGTAGCTCTCCAGAGTCAAAGGAAATGTTATTTCATATTTTGTCACAAAAGGTAGAAAATCTCTATGAAATCCAATTCAAACATCCTGATGATTCTTTGCCAGGTCTGAAAAACGTTTTTTTCTCCCCACAAATTTAGATGAGAACAATAAAGGATGTGATATTTATCTCCAACACTATCAGTACATAACGATAAAGGATGTGATATTTATCTCCAACACTATCACTACATACAACAGAAGTAGAGGAGCTCTCAGTTGAAGTGGTAAACCTCTGCTCTACAGTCATTCATTCACTCATCTGAAAGCCCTGTGCAAGTTCTTTATCAAACTGTGTGTGTGTGTGTGTGTGTGTTGGTTTTTATGGTTTACGCGGACAATGCACCTGACTTCTTACCTGGGCTCTCAGGACGTCATGGGATTAGCCGGACTATGCCGAGGTCCGGCTAATTCGGAGAGTGTATTCACATTTGTTAGTGTCTAAATAACATATATTCTCGTTTTTTTTGAAAGTCCATTGAATCCCCTAACCTGCTTTTTCAGTGTATTCCAGTGTATATTAGAGTGCCCCCTAGATTTTTAAGGAACATTGCAGTTTTATACACATTTCTGATACACACCGTTGGAAATTGGAGGGAATCCTTCTGATTGGCTATTTTGTGGCGGGAGGGGCGACGGGCGTGACCGAGCTTGGCGGAGGTGGGGATTCTGACGGGGCTCGGAGCTCAGTTGATGCATGCGCACTTTAACAGCTAAATGCGCTCTGGAGCAACACAGCCACATGGCGATGATGGATTAAAAAACATACAGGTAAGAAGACGTATTTGCAAATATAGTACTATTTTACTTGTGCAGGTGCTTATTTTACCCGGTGCTTGTATTATAGGACCCAGCAACTTGTAGGAGCATGACGCATCTAATTAGAAATTCTTTTTTTTATGTCAGATAATATTACACATGACATAGCAACTGCTAGGAGAGCTAGCTGCAGGCTCAATAGAGACTGGAGGAGAGGTGACACAGCATGATGCAGCTAATTAGAAATTCGTCATTTTTCATGCATTAAAGTTAACGTGTCGTGGTCTGCTGTTCGATACTTAAGTGTAGAGCGATGCCACAGTTGATTGTTTTGATTTACACGTGAGCTCAGCTAAGTTTAGGACCGGTTACATGGTAAGCTAACAAGTCCAGTCTCACGCTA
>JAIFZK010000009.1:27730000-27755000 GCA_027481765.1 Tenualosa thibaudeaui | reverse complement strand
AGATTACCAAAGACACTACACATCCCTCCCATGGACTATACACCCTACTACCTGGCAGAAGGTTTCGCAGTATCACTGCCCGCACCTCCAGAATGGGGAAGAGCTTCTTCCCGCAGGCAGTCAGACTGCTGAACAACCTGTAGTGCAATTGGACTGGACTGAGTTTCTTAGTAACTCAGGATGCAAACCAGCGCGTCACAGCACACTGCACCTTTATGCCCCCCGCACTTTCTTGCTGCCATCACTTATATTTATGCAGAATAGTCTCTTGTTTACAAATCATAACCACTAGCCTTGCTGCTATTATTTATATTTATATAGAACAGTCTTCTGTTTACAAATCACACCACTAGCCACAGTGCTCTGCTAAAAGCCATGCCCTGTCTAGCATGTTTGTTATAGGTCATCTGTAACTTTGACCTGCCAATTTTTTACAACTGTGTTGTACTGTATGTACATACGTGTACGAGAGTGTGCACGCGTGCGTGTGTAGTTGTGTGTGTGAGTGCGTGGGTGAGTGAATCTGTGTAGTCCCGCAATAGTGTATGTAGGCACTATTACGTATCTGTCTTGTCCATACTGTGTTTTAACAGTTACGTGTATCACCAATTGTTCCCGGTGAAACGTTGTCTCGTCTCACTATGTACTGTGTATATGGCTGAAACGACAATAAAATCCTACTTGACTTGGTGTTGAGAGTCCATGAGAGGTCGTCAGTTATGTGTGTGCCCAGAAACTTTGTGCTCTGGACAATCTGTACTGGAAGGTTGTTGATGCACAGTGGGATGTGTTTATGCAAAGTCCGTCTGATGACCAGTTCTTTTGTTTTGTCCACGTTGAGCGACAGGTTGTTGTTGGTGCACCAGTTGCTGAGCTGAGCCACCTCTTCTCTGTATGGGGCCTCGTTGCCTCCTCTGATCAGACCCACCACGGTAGTGTCATCAGCAAACTTGATGATGTGGTTTGAGCTGTGCATTGGTGCACAGTCATGGGTGAGGAGTGTGAACAGCAGTGGACTGAGCACGCAGCCTTGAGGTGCTCCTGTGTTAATCCAGTTGTGTTCAGGCCGAGTTCATCTAATTTCGTTATCGGCTGCTGAGGGATGATGGTGTTGAATGCTGAGCTGAAGGCAATGAACAGCATCCTGACATATGCGTCCTTTTGGTCCAGATGAGAGAGAGCCAGGTGGATGGCAGTGTTGATGGCATCGTCTGTGGAGCGATTTGGGCGGTATGCAAACTGCATTGGGTCCAGTGTGGCTGGTAGTTCTGACTTGATGTGTCTCATTACCAGCCTTTCGAAGCACTTCATGATGGTGGATGTCAGTGCAACTGGGCGGTAGTCATTGAGGCAGGTCACTGGTCACACTGGGTTTCTTCGGAATGGGGATGATGGTGGTGGTCTTGAAGCAGGTGGGAACGACGGTGGTGGCCAGGGAGATGTTGCACAGCACTAGGTCATTAGGGGGAGGGGTGTCCTTTCTCACCTCTGAGTCGTTCTGTTCCTCAAACCTTAAATAGAACTGGTTTAGCGCCTCAGGCAGGGAGTCATCACCACCACAGGAGAGGGGGGCAGGCCTGTAGTTGGTGATAGCTTGGATGCCCTGCCTCACCTCTGCAGTCATCCATGGTTTTTGATTGGGGCGTGTGGTGATGATTTTGGAGACAGACACATCCTCTGTGCACTTGTTGATGTAGCTGGTCACAGTTGAGGTGTATTCCTCCAAATCAGTGGTGCCGTTGTAGGTGGCTGCCTGCTTAAAAATGCCCCAATCAGTGCACTCAAAACAGTCCTGGAGGGCTGCCATTGCTTCCTTGTCTTTGTTTCCCTCCGACTTGGAGGCCGTCCACACAGCAATGTTTTTCTGTTAAAACTGAGAAGTTTCTATGCATTTTGGCCTTGCGTCCACACGGCGCCGGTGTTCTGGGTGACCTAAAACAAAGTTTTTTGAAAACAGGTTCCAGAGTGGAAAAATCTGAAAACGCAGTCGTTTCGTTGCTGTGTGGACAAGCAAAACGCAGCTTTTTGAAAACAATGACATCGCCAATCCATCACTGTCACATGACAAGAAGAGCAGTGTAGACACCGGCACACAACAAGCGGTAAAAACAACAATGGAGGACAACAGAGTTGTGTTTGCGCTGCAGACGCTTCCTACTTTGTTAGGACTATTGCAACAAAACCTGCTCATGCAGCAGAACACCAGCGGAGACGCATACACAATCACACGCCACAGATTCTTTTAAACCACAGTGTAGAACGAGAAGGGCCACCAGAAGAAGATTTTGGGTGAGACCTGGGAGAACCAGTTGCTGGTGGGAGAACTTTGTTAATGGCCTTGTCGTGGACGATGAATGGAGAACAAATTTCCGAATGTCCTGAGCTTCTCTTGTGGCGCTGAGTGAAGAACTTCGTCCTCATATCGAAGGCCAAACAACCAATATGAGAGACGCAGTAGACACATTAAAGAAGGTTGCCTGTACGCTGTACTACTTAAGTGACCAGGGAAGGCTATGGAAGATGGCTAACTCTTTTGGACAGTCGCGACAGGCTGTGTCGGTCATCATAAGACAGACGTGCAAAGCCATTGCTCTCCACCTCTGTCCACAATATATTAAACTACCTTTCACGGAACCCGAGGCAGAAGAGCTTGTTTCAGGCTTTCAGGTGTACATGGCATGCCACAGTGTTTGGGAGCGGTCGACAGGACCCACGTTGAAATAAAGCAGCCATCCTCCAACGCCATGGACTACATAAACAGAAAGGGTAAACATTCCCTAAACATACAAGCAGTGTGTGACTACAAGTACAAGCAGTGTGTGACTACAAGTACAAGCAGTGTGTGTCTACAAGTACAAGCAGTGTGTGTCTACAAGTACAAGCAGTGTGTGACTACAAGTACAAGCAGTGTGTGTCTACAAGTACAAGCAGTGTGTGACTACAAGTACAAGCAGTGTGTGTCTACAAGTACAAGCAGTGTGTGTCTACAAGTACAAGCAGTGTGTGTCTACAAGTACAAGCAGTGTGTGACTACAAGTACAAGCAGTGTGTGTCTACAAGTACAAGCAGTGTGTGTCTACAAGTACAAGCAGTGTGTGACTACAAGTACAAGCAGTGTGTGACTACAAGTACAAGCAGTGTGTGACTACAAGTACAAGCAGTGTGTGTCTACAAGTACAAGCAGTGTGTGACTACAAGTACAAGCAGTGTGTGTCTACAAGTACAAGCAGTGTGTGTCTACAAGTACTAGCAGTGTGTGACTACAAGTACCGCTTCATGGATGTAGTTATAAAGTGGCCCAGCAGTACAGAACTCGTATTTCAAAACAAAAAAATGTATATAACTTTTGTTGAAGATGTGTGGATTGAGTGAATTGTGTGGGTGCTATAAATAAACAGTAATTGCAGCCATTTCTAAACTTTTTTATTGAACAAACTGTGCCTTTTCAAAATGCACACTTGCACGAGCACAACATACTATATAAAAGTAATATATATTCACACAAACTATATGTACACACAAACTATATATACACATTGAAACTATATACAGATGAAACCCAAATACTCCATACTGTGTCTGTACCAGTAAGTAAGTCCTTCCCTGCAGATACATCCATGGTGTTGTCCAGTGGCTCTGGCTGTATCTGTTTACAGCACCACGTATAGGTGTGGAATATGTATGACATAATTTTCACTCAGTGTTCCGTTGTCATGAGGACGCAGATATTTTTCGCTCCGGCTCGTGTGTGGACACAGATTTTTTTCAACCCGCAAAAAAAAAAACGGGAATGTTGCCGTGTGGACGGCCTCTTGGTCTGATGCGTTTGACCAGGGGATGATATGCAGGAATTAGCATAACTGTGGAGTGGTCTGTGTCCTAGGTGGGGGAGGGGCTCAGTTTGGTAAGCATCCTTAATGGTGTAAACACAGTCCAGTGTGTTTTTCCCTCTTGTAGGAAAATCTACATTCTGATGGAATTTTGGTAGGACCTTCTTTAGATTGGCATGGTTGAAGTCGCCGGCAACAATAAACAATAAAGAGTAAACAGTGCATCTGGGTGATAATTTTGCAGTTGCTAGCGCTAGCACTTGGTGGAATCAGTTAATCACGATTTAAGTTAATCACATTTAAATTGTCCTTTACTTTTGTTTGTGCAGAAAGAATGCCACTTATGCCCCTGGTTAGCGCAGGCCTCAGCAAAGTCATGCCGCTGGTTAGCATAGGCCTCAGCAAAGTCGTGCTCCTGGTTAGCACAGGCCTCAGCAAAGTCATGCTGCTGGTTAGTGCAGGCCTCAGCAAACTCATGCCGCTTGTTAGCGCAGGCCTCAGCAAATTCATGCTGCTGGTTAGCACAGGCCTCAGCAAACTCATGCTCTTAGTTAGCGCAGGCCTCAGCAAACTCATGCCACTAGTTAGCGCAGGCCTCAGCAAAGTTATGCTCTTGGTTAGCGCAGGCCTCAGCAAACTCATGCTGCTGGTTAGCGCAGGCCTCAGCAAACTCATGCTCTTAGTTAGCACAGGCCTCAGCAAACTCATGCCGCTGGTTAGTGCAGGCCTCAGCAAACTCATGCTCCTGGTTAACGCAGGCCTCAGCAAACTCATGCTCTTGGTTAGCGCAGGCCTCAGCAAACTCATGCTCTTGGTTAGCGAAGGCCTCAGCAAACTCATGCCGCTGGTTAGCATAGGCCTCAGCAAAGTCATGCTCTTGGTTAGCGCAGGCCTCAGCAAACTCATGCTCCTGGTTAGTGCAGGCCTCAGCAAACTCATGCCGCTGGTTAGCACAGGCCTCAGCAAAGTCATGCTCTTGGTTAGCGCAGGCCTCAGCAAACTCATGCTCCTGGTTAGTGCAGGCCTCAGCAAAGTTATGCTGCTAGTTAGCGCAGGCCTTAGCAAACTCATGCCCCTGGTTAGTGCAGGCCTCAGCAAAGTCGTGCTCCTGGTTAGCGCAGGCCTCAGCAAACTCATGCTCCTGGTTAGTGCAGCCTTCAGCAAAGTTGTGCTCTTGGTTAGCGCAGGCCTCAGAAAACTCATGCTCCTGGTTAGTGCAGGCCTCAGCAAAGTCATGCTGCTAGTTAGCGCAGGCCTCAGCAAACTCATGCTCTTGGTTAGCGCAGGCCTCAGCAAAATCATACTCCTGGTTAGAGCATGCATCAGCAAAGTAGAGCTCCTGGTTAGCGCAGGCCTCAGCAAAGTCATGCTGCTAGTTAGCGCAGGCCTTAGCAAACTCATGCCCCTGGTTAGTGCAGGCCTCAGCAAAGTTGTGCTGCTAGTTAGCGCAGGCCTTAGCAAACTCATGCCCCTGGTTAGCGCAGGCCTCAGCAAAGTTGTGCTGCTAGTTAGCGCAGGCCTTAGCAAACTCATGCCCCTGGTTAGCGCAGTCATCAGCAAATTCATGCTCCTGGTTATCGCAGGCCTCAGCAAAGTCATGCCGCTTGTTAGCGCAGGCCTCAGCAAACTCATGCCGCTGGTTAGCACAGGCCTCAGCAAAGTCATGCTCTTGGTTAGCGCAGGCCTCAGCAAACTCATGCTCCTGGTTAGTGCAGGCCTCAGCAAAGTTATGCTGCTAGTTAGCGCAGGCCTTAGCAAACTCATGCCCCTGGTTAGTGCAGGCCTCAGCAAAGTTATGCTGCTAGTTAGCGCAGGCCTTAGCAAACTCATGCCCCTGGTTAGTGCAGGCCTCAGCAAAGTCATGCTCCTGGTTAGCGCAGGCCTCAGCAAACTCATGCTCCTGGTTAGTGCAGGCCTCAGCAAACTCATGCTCCTGGTTAGTGCAGCCTTCAGCAAAGTTGTGCTCCTGGTTAGCGCAGGCCTCAGCAAACTCATGCTCCTGGTTAGTGCAGCCTTCAGCAAAGTTGTGCTCTTGGTTAGCGCAGGCCTCAGCAAAGTCATGCTGCTAGTTAGCGCAGGCCTCAGCAAACTCATGCTCTTGGTTAGCGCAGGCCTCAGCAAAATCATACTCCTGGTTAGTGCAGGCCTCAGCAAAGTTGAGCTCCTGGTTAGCGCAGGCCTCAGCAAAGTCATGCTGCTAGTTAGCGCAGGCCTTAGCAAACTCATGCCCCTGGTTAGTGCAGGCCTCAGCAAAGTTGTGCTGCTAGTTAGCGCAGGCCTTAGCAAACTCATGCCCCTGGTTAGCGCAGGCCTCAGCAAAGTTGTGCTGCTAGTTAGCGCAGGCCTTAGCAAACTCATGCCCCTGGTTAGCGCAGTCATCAGCAAATTCATACTCCTGGTTAACGCAGGCCTCAGCAAAGTCATGCCGCTTGTTAGCGCAGGCCTCAGCAAACTCATGCCGCTGGTTAGCACAGGCCTCAGCAAACTCATGCCGCTGGTTAGCACAGGCCTCAGCAAACTCATGCTCCTGGTTAGTGCAGGCCTCAGCAAAGTTATGCTGCTAGTTAGCGCAGGCCTTAGCAAACTCATGCCCCTGGTTAGTGCAGGCCTCAGCAAAGTTGTGCTGCTAGTTAGCGCAGGCCTCAGCAAACTCATGCTCCTGGTTAGTGCAGGCCTCAGCAAAGTCATGCTGCTAGTTAGCGCAGGCCTCAGCAAACTCATGCTCCTGGTTAGTGCAGGCCTCAGCAAACTCATGCTCCTGGTTAGTGCAGCCTTCAGCAAAGTTGTGCTCCTGGTTAGCGCAGGCCTCAGCAAACTCATGCTCCTGGTTAGTGCAGCCTTCAGCAAAGTTGTGCTCTTGGTTAGCGCAGGCCTCAGCAAAGTCATGCTGCTAGTTAGCGCAGGCCTCAGCAAAGTCATGCTCTTGGTTAGCGCAGGCCTCAGCGAAATCATACTCCTGGTTAGTGCAGGCCTCAGCAAAGTTGAGCTCCTGGTTAGCGCAGGCCTCAGCAAAGTCATGCTGCTAGTTAGCGCAGGCCTTAGCAAACTCATGCCCCTGGTTAGTGCAGGCCTCAGCAAAGTTGTGCTGCTAGTTAGCGCAGGCCTTAGCAAACTCATGCTCCTGGTTAGCGCAGGCCTCAGCAAACTCATGCTCCTGGTTAGTGCAGGCCTCAGCAAAGTCATGCTGCTAGTTAGCGCAGGCCTCAGCAAACTCATGCTCTTGGTTAGCGCAGGCCTCAGCAAACTCATGCTCTTGGTTAGCGCAGGCCTCAGCAAAGTTGAGCTCCTGGTTAGCGCAGGCTTCAGCAAAGTCGTGCTTCTCTGCTTCCTACACACCCAACGTGAAACGAGTGTAGCTGCCACAGGTTGTCTATGACAGTGCTGCCCAAGCTTTTTCTGCCCGTGAGCTACTTTTGAAATTATGGGGCTGAAAAGAAATGCAGTTAACACTAGATTAGGGTCCACATATTCACCATTAACTAGCAGTTCATTAACATGATAAGTAATAACACACTGGCCATTTGTTAGCCATTACAAGTCACTTATTAATATCTTATTCTGCATGACCTTATTCTACCCATAATAAATAGAATAAGAATAACTAAGAATTTCTCCAAAATAAACTCCTAATTACTGTTTATTCATAGTTAGTAAGTTAGTTGTTGTACATGAATTATGATCTTTATGTTTTGATTAGTATGGGGCTTATAAGGCAGTAGTACAACAGGAACAGTTATTCTCCTTCAATAATATTTAGACAAATTTGCCTATTCATAGGAGCAAAACCCAAAACCACAAGTGATTGGTTGGTGTTCAGTAAAGCAGTGAGTGTTTGTGGACATGAGGAGTGTGTATGAAGTACGAAACACTGAATAGGTCATGTGTGAAAACAAGCTACTTCTTGGCAGATTTTTTGTGTGTTCGGCATGGAGTTTGTTGTGTTTTGCAAAAAGGGTTTTACAAAATTGAAAACTCAGTCAGGGCTGAGAATTAGTTTAGCTTTCTGCAGTTGTGTTATGTAGGTATGGTGTCTGAGTTTTAGACATTATGTGACGTAAAGATTTTGTGGGTAAGCAGTTTAAAAAAAAACAGTGGAAGGAAACGTGAATCCAGACAAACACACACACACTCAAAATCAATCAAGTATGCAGAGATGAGCCATAGTGATTCAGTACATGAATAATGCTTGAACCTTTTACGTATAAAACTTGTTGTGAAAAGAAGGTGTGTGTGTGTGTGTATGCCAGCGTGTATGTGTGAAAAGAAGAGTAGCCTACTTTCTATTCTCTCCTCTCTCTCTCTCTGACCTTCCTCTCAGCCCCTCATCACTGTGCTGTGTCATCAGTACATCTGTACTGTGTTTCTGTGTTTCTGTTTCTGTGTGTGAGTGAATGGCACCAAATGGGATTTCCACAGTCAGTGAGTCCCTGCAAGTACTTCAGTTTAATGAGCCAGTGAGTGAAGAGTCCCAGTGGCCTTGAGATCAGCTTGAGCTTTTTCACCCAAAATCATTTCAGAAGAATCATGCTAGGCTAGGCTAAGCTAGGCTAGGCTAGGCTATGTGGTAACAATGGCAACCACACGCTGCAGTTGAGGAGCAGACGCAGAGCAAATGAAGCCAATCACCTTGAGGAAAGATCAGATAAACAGTAGGGAAGCTCATCAAATCTTGAGGAAAGATTAATAGTAGGGAGTCTCAGCCAATCACCTTGAGGAAAGATCAATCGTAGGGAGGCTCGGCCAATAACCTTGAGGAAAGATCAATTGTAGGGAGGCTTGGCCAATCACCTTGAGTAAAGATCAATAATATAGAGGCTCAGCAAATCACAGTCATCTCATAACTCACTCACATACACTCATAGCTCTCTCACTCACACACACACACACACATAGCTCACTCACACACACTCATAGCTCACTAACTCACACTCACTCACAAACACACACACATACATGCACAACACACACTGATATCTTCCATATATATATATATATATAGAGAGAGAGAGAGAGAGAGAGTGAGATAGACAGATGATGACAGCAATTCCAGAGAAAGTGTCAGCAGATGAATGAAACCATTTAGGGTAGACAGCAGTGTGTTCAACAATCTGCTCATTCTCTGTGTATGGGATCAGAGCAGCTCTGATGTCCACAAGTGTGTCATGTCTGTCATGGGAGCTACTGACTCAAGATGCTGAGGCGCTCATGCAGTATACACAGAGATGAATGGATCTCTCCAGGCTGTGTGTGTGTGTGTATGATAAGGGGGGTCATGCAGTATACACAGAGATGTGTGTAGTTGTCTGTGGAGCGGGGGACCTGCAGATGGGGTTTCTATGAAAGGTGAGGATCTCCTCGCTGATGGAAGCATTACTCATTACTGCAGAGTGGCCCGCGGGGGGCAGGGCAGGTTGGACAGCTTTTCCTGGACTCAGACTGGACCAGTACTCTGGATCTCCAAGAGAGTTGGCCTTCATGTTCTACACGCCATTCAGACAAAAAGTGTTGAAAACTGTCGCTCTAAGGTGTTCAGGTGCTCTCATAGTGGTTCTGAAGTCCCTGAGGTACGTTGCTGTTGTTGCTCTAAGGTGTTCAGATGCTTTAATGGCCTCCGTTGACTACTGTAATAACTCTAAGCATTACTGGTCTCCATATCTGCTCATCCGTGTGTTCCATGCAGAATGTTCTACAAGCACATTCAACATGTGGTTCCTCTTGGTTCTCCCAGCAGAAGCAGAATAAATGGCATGTTTAAATATTAATTAGTCCTCATCAAATGAAAAAACTCCACTCCGGAGAACCCATTTAGAAGCAGTGTACACACTCTGAATTAGTGTGTGTGTGGGGGCAGGGGGCTGAGTGTGTAAGTGTATGGGTTTGTGTGTGTGTGTGTTGGGGTGGGGGTGTAAGTGTGTAGATTTTAATGTGTGTGTCTGTGTGTGCGTCTGCACCAGTGGTTGCTATTGCTGGTGGTCTCCATGAATTATTCAAAATCACTTTTGCCAGTTTGATTTCTTTTCATTGGTGCCAGTATCAATCTGCTCTTCAGGAGCAATGTGTGTGTGTGTGTGAGAGAGTGCGTGACAGTGTGTTTGTGTGAGTTGAAGCTCTGTGTGTGTCCAGAAGACATGTTCAGTACATAGGGAGTGTGTAGGGGAGTGTAAGGGGTAGTGTATGTGTGTGTGTGTGTGTTTGTGTATGTAGGGGCTGGTGTGTGTGAGTGTGTGTAGGGGAAAATAGTGTGTGTGCAGGAAGAAGTGCAGTTGTGCAGATGTGCAGTTAGTGTGTGTATGTGTGTGTGTGTCGTTGTTAAACTGCCCTTTGCTCTGGGGGTTGGAGAAAGACACACTAACACTCACATTACACCAGGATAGTCTACACACGCATACGCACACACACACACTAAAACTCACATTTTACTCACATTTACACAAACACTTAACACACACATGCCCTTAACACACACCAGTACTCACATTTTCCTGAGATATTTTTACAGTGATTCCAAATTGACTTTCAAATGAGACTGCGCTCTGTGTAAATGTTGGGCCTTTGGCAGAGATGTGTATGTGTATGTGTGTGTGTGTGTGCAAATCTCGTCTGTTGGCTTGCTGAGTGATGTCAAACATTCAGTTCTGAAAAAGGTTTGAAATGGCACCTCAGACCAGTCTTCATTTGGAGATCTGACATCAGTCTACAGTAGGCCGATGGGTGTTACAAGAGCCCCACAGATCACTCACCATGGGACTGCATTAGCGTTAGCAACGAATGGCTACTGGTGCCTCTGTGATTAGCTGACAGTGCAACTAATAATTACATGTCTGTCTGTGATCAGGCTAGCATTAGCTGACTGCGTAACTATGACTACAGGTGTTTCTGTGATCAGGCTAGCATTAGCTGACTGCATAACTATGACTACAGGTGTTTCTGTGATCAGGCTAGCATTAGCTGTCCAGACAGCACACATGCATCCTGCCGACGTCGACTGCAGATAAACGAAATTGAGACAGTTTTAGAGCATCTTAAAAGAATTGGCCATGCATCACTGAAATCTCTTTTTTGTCTCAACTCTTCATTTCGTTGGCCCACGATTGGTCCGCTGTTGGGGAGCTGATACTTATTACTGTAATCTTCCATACTGGCAAACGTTAACATTATCGGTAGCTTGCTAGCAGCGGGGTTTCCAATGCATTATCAGTGACTACATTTAAATGTACATCCATTTACATAAGCGCCAAGACAATCAAGCGGCGCTCTTTAGAATCCTCGGTGAGAACACTGCAAAGAACTCTTTTGCTGCAATGGTGTAGACAGACCTTGTAGCTTGTATTGCGTCGGCTATCTATTGCGTCCAGAAACAGTTTGAAACTTCAGTCTCTGCATTTGTCCTGAATTTAGTTGGGTGGCTGTATTATCCTGGCCCTCTGAATGAGCTACAGTAATGTTCCCTAAATGAAAACAATCCAACTGTGGCCATCACTCTAACGTACCGTTAGGCTCCAGGTTCTCCCAAACTGTGGCTGGGTTCTAGGTTCCCTCTGACTCAGGCTGGGTTTGAGGCTCTAGATTCTCTGGCTGTGGTTAGGTTCTATGCTGTAGGTTTTAAAGCCCAGTGGCTCTCTGATCACATCCATGACCAGCTACCTCTCCACCTCGGCGTCAGGCTAATCCTCATCAATAATCAACCCCGAGAGCAAAGATTACTGTTTAAACACAGGTCTACGATTGACTGATAGCTAAAATGGCATGTTGCTGAATTCAATAAGAATAATACATGCTATGACAATGTAATATGAAGTTTATGTATAATATTAATTAATTAATATTAATTATAAAATATATTTTCTCACACACTCGAACCAACATTAATTAATTAATTCATTCATTCACAGTTTTCAACAAACTCAGTTCTTAATTGTCCCAAGCGTAACGCGTAATGGAAGGATTCTCTGCATCCTCAACACACACCGTTGTATATGCTACTGTAGCACACGCTCTTGTGCCACCCCAGTGTCTCCAAAAAGAAACGTTATTCCCAGACTCCGTGAATAACAGCATGATGAAACACGCTCCTCCCAGAAAAGGAAAGTATAGTCCAAAGTGAACATCAAACTGATCAGTCTTAGCAGGTGGTGGAGCTGGCGTCAAAGAGAGGTTCAATCTGAGTGAGGCCTAACGTGGTTGAACGGGGCGGTAACGTTATTCCATGTAAAGAACCACGAAAGAAAAACAGATGGACTAAAAGTCTCCTGCCTCTACAAACTGTGACTTGCCTTCTACGAGTCGCATAGCAACTTCTTGTGCTGACAGTTTTAAAACTATATTCATGGCCGACCAGGCGTGGTGCACAGTGGCGTTGGATGAGAGTAGCTGGTTTGAAGTCGTGCCAATCTTTGTGCTAACAACATGCCACAACAGGTATGATCCGCTGACTTGCATATGCTGCCCTCCAACCACTCCAGTCTCTAGATGAAAAGGAAAAGAGAAAAGTGTAGCTGCACTGGCCACCACCAGAGGGAGCTGTGTGCAACCTGTGATGCTCATCAGCAGCAACACACACTCACACACTCTGTCTTTCTCTTATACACACAAACATGTGTGTGCACACACACGGGCAACAGAGGAGTGTTATCACACACATACACACACACACTCTCTCTCTCATACACACACACACACACACATACAAACATATACACACATGCACTTTCTTTCTCTTTCTCTTACACACTCACACAAATACACACATAGGCTTGGAAGCAGTGAATCAGGCCTAAACCCATTAAATACTTAGCATAGAGACATGGCAACACACACACACACACACACAAAAGTCAATTAGCTGAGAGACAGTTGTACACAAACATATACACACATGCACACATGAAAAATGTGAATTAGCTGAGACAGTGACACACACACACACACAAGCAAAAATAACTTGACAGATGTGCAAGTGAAACACAGATTCTCTCTCACACACACAACGCACAATCAACAATAAATTACTTAGAGTGTAGAGCTTTTACACCCACATACACACAGGCACACACACACACACACGCACACATACACATACAGACACACACACACCCCCACACATAGACACACACCCATACACAGACATACAGACACACACACAGACACCCCCCCACACACACACACAGACACACACCTCCCACACACAGACATACACAGACAGACAAACACACACACACTTGTGGAAATGAATGAGCTTGAGTGTGTCACACACGCGGATATCTCTGGTACCTAATTAATCACGACACACTCTGGGCAGGCTGGGTTCCCAAGAGACAGAATCAGAATGAGACAGTGTGTGTGTGTGTGTGTGTGTGTGTGTGTGTGTGTGTTAGAGAGCGAGAATGAGAGGGAGGGAGGAGAGAGAGCAGCACACAGAAGAAATGAATTAGAAGGATGTTTGAGAGAAGACAGGAGACAGATAATGAGCACAAGAGTGGCAGAGGAACGTGTGTGTGTGTGTGTGTGTGTGTCTGTCTGTCTGTGTGTGTGTGTGTGTGTCTGTGTGTGTGTGTGTGTCTGTTTGTGTGTGTCTGTGTGTGTGTGTGTGTGTGTGTGTGTGTGTGTGTGTGTGTGTGTGTGTGTGTCTCTGTGTGTGTGTCTGTTGAGCGTAGTTCTGAGTTCCTCCTGTCTTTGTGCTGATGAGTATGTGATTGTGAATTTACACATTTCAAAGCTGACAGTACTAAAATGTTCCACATATCAACAACAGCATGTCACACACACACACACACACATTTCAAAGCTTACAGTACTAAAATGTTCCACATATCAACAACAGCATGTCACACACACACACATTTCAAAACTTACAGTACTAAAATGTTCCACATATCAACAACAGCATGTCACACACACACATTTCAAAGCTTACAGTACTAAAATGTTCCACATATCAACAACAGCATGTCACACACACACACACACACACACACACACACATTTCAAAGCTTACAGTACTAAAATGTTCCACATATCAACAACAGCATGTCACACACACACACACACACATTTCAAAGCTTACAGTACTAAAATGTTCCACATATCAACAACAGCATGTTGTTCGCCAATTTACCCAAACTACACTGTCATGACTGGGTCAGGGTTAGCACAGAGCCGAGCCTGATACAAACAGTCTTGAAAGAAATACCTTAAATGTTTTGAAATGAATGTGTCTTTCAAAGGGAAATACAGCCTTTGTGTTGTGTGTTGTAGTAATGCCTCTGAGCCTTGATCAGCTTATTGAAAAGTAAGAACTGCAGAACTAAAGGCCTCATTCTTACGGTTGGTGAAGTGTGATTCTAGCGTCACAGCCCTGCGCCCACATTCACACACACACACACACACAGACTTACGAGATGGCCAGCGTCACGGCCCCACGCCCACATTGTCTGAGTGTGCCTCATGGAGTCCCTGCTGAGATGTGATTAACTCTGGCTGCCATGCTCTTGCGTGTGTGTGTGTGTGTGTGTGTGTGTGTGTGTGTGTGTGTGTGTGTGTGTGATTAACTCTGACTGCCATGCTCTTGCGTGTGTGTGTGTGTGTGTGTGTGTGTGTGATTAACTCTGACTGCCATGCTCTTGCGTGTGTGTGTGTGTGTGTGTGTGTGTGTGTGTGAGATTAACTCTGGCTACCATGCTCTTGCGTGTGTGTGTGTGTGTGTGTGATTAACTCTGGCTGCCATGCTCTTGCGTGTGTGTGGTGTGTGTGTGTGTGTGTGTGTGTATATGTGTGTAGACCTACAACACCTCTCAGTACTGAATTCAACATCGAAATTAAATTGACGTTTTATTTGTCATACAGTTCTATAAAGTAAAATATGCAGTCTCCTGACGCCTGAATCCTGAAGTTTGATACAGTCATATGTTCTTCTGACAGCTTAGAGATTTTTCAAAGTCGTTTAAAGCCTCGTGTCATGTTATGCTAAGGCTACTTAATTAATTGTCTAGCATGTTAGCTAATATCACCTGCACTTTTGTAATTTTTTGTTCATTTATGCATTTCTGGCTTGTTATCATACCTAGAGTTTGCATTACAGAACAAAATAAGAATAAATTTAGACTAAATTATGAAACTATTAGAGTAAACACATTGGAGTAAATGTTTTATTTCACCATTTCTGACTTGTTTCCATACTTAGAGTCTCTATTGTGGAACGTGCGGCTGGGTCACCAAAGCCTAATTACTGGCTTATTATTCATTGATTGAACTGATGTATTTATGTATGAACTGTAAAGTATGATGTTAGTAATCTATTGTGTGGTATTTGTTTTTAAATTGTGAAATAACTTCATACTGGCTAGTAAGACATGATGGCCTTATAGGATTTGTGTAAATGTGATTTTAAAACACTCCAAATGTTTTCTTAAAAGTTTAGAAAATCCTCTCACTCTTAAGCTGCCATTGTTGTATATAGTGACATCACCTGATTGAATCTAGTCAAATGAGAGCTCAGTTTACCAAGGTTGAGAAACCCACACAGTCTCAGTGGCCTCATCAGACTGATCATTCTCCAATTTCAGAAGATTAAAAACAAGGTTAAAGTCCATATGACAGAAGAGACTCAAACACCTAAAGAATCACTGATGAATGTTCCCAAAGATAAACTGTACGATATAGACATGATTAAACTCATGAGAGACATGATTAAACTCATGAGAGACATGAATAAACTCATGAGAGATTGGATATTTTGATTGTATGCACTTGGTTTACTGTCTGCTGCCACCGAGCAGTATTATTTTGCCTACGGTAAAGAGTTTCACACTGACAGTTTTTTGCCAGATATATAGACTGTTTTTTGCATGTGTATAGGCTGAAGTAAAAGACATGCCTGTTTTGCGTTTGGTTGGGAGCACTGAGAGCACTGCAAGTTTCTGTTCACTGCTTGTTTGTCAGGTTCGTTTGTGAAACTTCATGACTCATTTTCAGTATTTACTGAATTAAGTAGCCTTTTGTTTTTTTAGTAAAGTTCCATGACAATGTTAATAATTGATAGTTTTTTATGCTGTCAAAAAATGTTTGACGATGGTTTTAAATGGCTCCACAGACCAAACTAGCAAATGCTCTAAAATATGAATTTTCTTGTTTACTATAGAAATTGATCAAATTATCAAATGAATGTGTATGAAACAGAGTTGCAACACTTGTTTGACACTTTTTCAAGTGTGCACTCACTTTAACGCAAAAAAGGCAACAACAATGAACTAGGCTTCTCTTGGTAAGGAATAATGCAAATTTTCATGGGTGCCGAGCATGCAAAATAAAGCTAGTTATGACATTAACTTTGTGGTAAAATGTAGCTCTACAACTTGTGAAATTACCCGCAACATGGCCAGCAGTTTATAAATGATACGGTGCAAGTTTACTTTTACTTTTCTGGGCAAGTGTAGTTTGCAGCCATTACAATTAAACAAAAATATAGTCTGTTATTTTGCTAAATTGTATTTTGCACAATGCTTAATGAATGCATAATAAATGCCTAATGACATATAGTCTATCAGTACTTTGGAAAGAATGTAAACGTAGACCTAAAATCACAACCCAAATTCCAAATATTCATGGATCATATTCTGTAAAAGAGAAGATCCTTATTATAACTGACATGAATCGCAAGCATATATTTAATAAATTAAACTGCTATGCCTCTCTGATGTCCAGGGCTAACGTTTTCCATAGAAATGTATTTGGGAATAATTTAAACAGATGTTTAAAGAAATGTTGTGTTTTTTTCTGTGATTTTGCAATTAATTGTGATTAACTGCATATTTTTCAGATTAAGATTCAAAATTTTAACCATTTGACAGGCCTAAATAAAAATATGAAATAAAAATATGGAATAAAATATGGAATAAATATGAAAATGAATTGAATATTTTTGCCAATTGCAATCAATAAATATTCCACCACATCATATTTTGCTGGACTCCCTACAATCCCCACTATTATATTATTATTATTATTATGATTATTGTTATTTTATTTATTTTGCTGGACTCCCTACAATCTCCTCTATCCAAATATCTGCAAAAATATATATAAAAAATAGTATTGAAAATATTGATATTTAGGCTGCTGTAACACATAGGCTATGCAAATACATGCCAGATATTGATAGTTTGTGCTGAATAAAACAACAATATCTAGCATGTGGGGATGGAGATTAGAATGCCTGGGATAAGATCTAAAAGGTCATGAAATTAACCTCAACATGGCCTTGGGTCTCCAAAGGGTTCATTTCTATTGGAAAGCTCTTATTTATGACTCAAAGGCCATACATTCAATAACCCTTGTCAATTTGTCTATTTATCTGTACTTCACTAAGCCATATACAGCCCCAAACTAAATGTAATCTGTAAGTCCTTTTTGTTTTTCTTTTCCATGATGTTGGCATGCTAGTAGTTGATTATTCTTCAGTCAAACATTATCAGTGTTATACTGTTAACACTACTGTATTGAGCCCAGTCATTTGTAATTCTGAAATATGTATTTTATAAAAACATACTAGGCTATGTTTGTCAAATCAATGTCATTTTTCATCCAAAATGCACCTGATACAAGTCAGCAGTGAAAAAAATGTTTAACTGGCTTAACACAATTACATTCAGATACGACTTGCCGTAATACAACGGCTAACTGTCTTGCCACATGAAACGACTTGCCATATTATCCCCTCTGCGTTGCATCTCATCGCCGAGACCCTCGCTGTTTTCGGTGAAGTATCACAAGCGTCGCTACATTGAGGCAGGTGCTGGAAACACAGGCTAAACATGGCTAACGGATATATATCCAGGCTCCTTCTGTGGAACGCCTTTTCTGCCGTTCTGTTGACAGGTAGGATTTTACTGCTGCGTTTCATCATCTGAATGAAATACCGTCTGGATTTTCTGTGGTTTCCGTTGATGCATTCATGAAGGAGCTGGCGAGCGTGGCACTGTGTCTCTGCGCATTGTCATAGAGCCGCTGTTTGATCAACGCCTCTACGAAATAGTTCCCCTAGAAGTGGCAGACCAAGTTAAGATTAAAAGTTTGTCTTTTAGGGGGTGAGAAATGGAAAATTACACTTTACAACAAAGGCACAAAGAGCGAACGGATCGGCCGGTCAGCGGGCATGCAGCCTTTATTACTGCTGTTAGTATCCTCGAGCGACAGTTTATATTGTCCATCTTTCCTTTTAAATCAAAGCTAATTTGATCGGAGTAAAACTGCACTTAGCTAATAGCCTTTGGCTGTTTATTGCATTAAGCTATCGTTATTTCAACAAGAAACATGCAATTTAGATTTCAAGGTAGTAACAATCGCTGTGATTCATTAAACCTTTTTGAGCGGTTTCACTAGCTGGCGTTTTAATGGAGGGTGTTCGGCTTTGCTTGTAACTTGGGCTGTTGGTCCGCCTGGTCCTTGTGGTGGAGTTTTCGCAGCAGATGTTTATGATCTGTGGATTGTAAGATACGTTGAGCAGCGATCGAGCTTCCGAAACACTGCGAGTCTTTGAGCTGCTGCTCTACCCATGTGCTGTAGCCTACGTGTGTGTATGTGCAGTGTGTGTGTGTCATGCAGTTAGTGTGCGTTACCGCAGCACGCCTCTTAGCGCAACCACTTGTTACAAATAGCCTTTTGAACCTTCACAGATGTATCTCGCTTGTGTTTACACTTCAGTATCAGTCCAACCATTATCCATTTTTCCTACGAATCGTAGTTGTAAGTTCAGCTCAAATACCGTGTGTTAAACCTCCATCTGCGGAGCAGGATCGCCGTGCACTCGGTCCGTGAGCTCCGTAGCCTCCTGACTCTTGTTTTTGAATGAAATGCTCGTGCAGCAGATCGGGCCTTGATGTCTTGGCAGCAGACTGGCGCATTTCTCCGGAACGAGAGAGAAAGTGAACAGGCCTGATGTTGATGTGGCGGCCTGTGTGGTCGAAGTTTGTGTTGGCTTGTCTGTAAATCATTGACATCCACTTAAAAGTGGCCTATGTTGTGGTCTCGAACACAGTAACATTTTTGAGATTTAGTCTGCATGTAGTCTAGGCCAGAGACGTGCAACCCAAAGGTGGCCGAGAGTCGTAGGGACAGTGTAGGGCAGTGTTGCGCTCCGTGAGCGTGTGTCTGTGTGTTGAACTGGAGCAGGTTAAGTTGCAGTAGCAGTGATGTTAACCCCCCCCCCCCCAGACACACACACCATACCTCACCATACCTCGCCACACAAAGGCTTCTTGCAAGCTGGTTGCAAGACGTCCTCTGCAGTGTAATGTTTTCTCCTGGCAACTTGACCCTAATGCAGTTCGCGCGCATGTATTATGCGAAATTAGAACATGGCGCGTGGGTCTGCAGCAAGCCCATCCAGATCGTTGCCGTGCGCACTTGGTCTTTTAGTCATAGTGGTTCACACGGACTAGGCAGTGACCGACTGAAGACGGCAGTGTTCTGTGGAAAGGTATCTCACAGGCTTTCGCGAATCCGCCGAGGACTGGCCTGTGTGTGCGTGTCTGCGTCCTCAAGAGAAAGACAGAGAGGGGAGAGAGAGAGCTTTTGGTTACTCGCCTACATCGGTCAGCGAGCGTATAATGTTTGTGTTAACGACAAAAAACACATGCTGTCAACAGGTTCGGCGCTGCCTGTGCCCAAGATCATTAGTCAAGGAGATGCTATGATTGGAGCTATAGGCCCTAGAGGAAACGAGAGTTGAGTCCATGATCTAGTCATATATTTGACCTTCGCTACTGTTTTTTTCCTGTAAACAACGCAACTTTAGATTAGAGGTGCTCTTCGGCAATCTGTAATGACTGTTTAAGCAGCGGCATACTTTAGTTTGTTTCAGTATTTAACGGTGACAAAGAGCTTATTTATCAAATGTTCTCTTCGCTTTGGCTAAACACTTTCTCATTCTGCTGTGCCTGAAGATAAGTCCAACGAACGTGTAAATAATTGATGGCAGTCACAAAAATAGAAGATGCTGAATATTGCATCGCTGAATTCACTCTGGTTTTGTGCGATAGAGACGTTTCATTCGTGGAATAGTAAATTATGACTGGAAGACAGTAAGAACATCACTTTTATCGTGTAAATAGGGCTTTAAACCGGCGAGTGCTCCGAACGGCTGTGTCAGCACAAATCTACGCCGTTTCCTCAATGTTTTTGCACGGGCCCCTTGTTAGTTTAATTGGGAGATAATCGCCTTTACAGGAGATTTGGTAATTTGGCACGCAACCCCCACCCCCCAAAAAGGCCTATTCTACGTTTTTGGTGTGTGTGTGAGGGAGTGTGTGTTTTAGTTAGTGTCTGTGTGTCTGATCTGATCAGATTACAACCAAATCTTTTGTTAGTCAAGCAGTGTTTTGACGAAAGCCTCTCCTCTTGTGTATCAACTGCACTTGACCCCTCACACACATTTGGGACAGAGTTTGAATTTTGTGCCAAATAAATAAGCCCCCAAAGAGTGTGTTGGTTTGTCTGAGTTGGACTACAGAGATGAAGAAACACATCTCTCTTTCTGGTTCTGTGTGTGTGTGTGTGTCTCTCTCATTGTTATTTCAGATCTGCTAAATACTCTCAGTGCAAATCATCAGTGTCCTACCCACTTATCCTCTAGTACCCACAAATCCCCTTGTGACCTACCCATCTATCCCTAGTGTCCTATTCCCTAGTGACCTACCCACCTATCCCTAGTGTCCTGTTCCCTAGTGACCTACCCACCTATCCCTAGTGTCCTATTCCCTAGTGACCTACCCACCTATCCCTAGTGTCCTGTTCCCTAGTGACCTACCCACCTATCCCTAGTGTCCTATTCCCTAGTGACCTACCCACCTATCCCTAGTGTCCTGTTCCCTAGTGACCTACCCACATATCCCTAGTGTTCTATTCCCTTGTGACCTATCCACCTATCCCTTGTGTCCTATTCCCTAGTTACCTACCCACGTATCCCTAGTGTCCTGTTCCCTAGTGTCCTACCCTCTTACCCACTCATCCCCTAGTGTCCTACCCTTTTAGCCACCTATCCCTTAGTGTCATGCCAATCCGCCATCTTTGTTTCTCCCTGTGTTGTAGTCCCCTAGGAGTGACCTCATTCTGAAAAAGGACATTGTTGTTATTTTTTGGAAATTGTTGCATTATACCCACCTGTGTCCCAGAGAAATGATTCCTTGAGTGTGTGTGTGTGTGACTGTATGTGTGTTTCCGAATGAACACACCTGTAGGCAGGAGAAATGACAAATTGCCCTTTATGCAACCAAGTAGTGCCCCAGACTCTCTGTGTGTATGTGTGTGTGTGTGTGTGTATGTGTGTGTGTGATGCTTGTTTCATAGGAGTTTCATTTGTTTTAACTTGAGCATCATACTACTCCTCTAGAGGAAGGCTTTTGTCTCACACACACACACACACATGCATACACACACATATGTGTATGTGTGTACACGCGTATAAAAACACACCTACATGCACAGGTGTGAACACACACACAACAAACACATGAACTCATACACACACATGTGCATGAATACATGAATACACACACACACACAAACACACACACTCCTCTCTCCCTGGATCTGTCTATTTCACTCACACTCGCTCCCTGTCCCAATAAAAAAATCACACACACACACGCTCTCTCACACACACACACGCTCACACACACACACACACACTGACACACACACACAAGCTCACGCACACAATCACGCTGACACACACATACACACACACACACACACACACACACACACACACATATACATACATACACACACACACACACACACAGAAAGGTAACTTGATCTCCTTTCTTTGTTGCCATTGTTTCCTCTTCCCACTGCTGGGGCTTTATCTTACTCTCCCAGGGGATCCATTCTTACTGGGAATGGCCAGTCTAAAGATACACACACACACACACACACACACACACACACACACACACATACACACACACACACACACACACATATACATACACACACACACACACACACACATACATACACACATACATACACACACAGATTGTTGACAACTGCATTGAGTCCAGGTGTAGGGTCATTTTAGAGTTTTTCTGTTAAAACGGAGAAGTTTCTATGTGTTTGGGCCTTGCAGCCACACGGCGCCGGTGTTCTGGGTGACCTAAAACAAAGTTTTTTGAAAACGGGTTCCAGAGTGGAAAAATCTGAAAACGCAGTCGTTTCATTGCTGTGTGGACAAGCAAAACGCAGTTTTTTGAAAACGATGGCGTCACTAATCCGTCTCCGTCACGTGACCAGAAGAGCAGTGAAGACCCCGGCACACAACAAGCGGTAAAAACAACAATGGAGGACGATGAGTTGTGTTTGTGCTCTACACACATGCGCTCTCTGGGGTTGGTGTGTCCAGTGGCTCTGGCTGTATCTGTTTACAGCGCCACACATAGGTGTGGAATATGTATTACATCATTTTCACTCAGTGTTCCGTTGTCGTGAGGATATTTTTCACTCTGGCTTGTGTGTGGACACAGATTTTTTTCAACCCGCAAAAAAAAAAAGACGGGAATGTTGACGGCCTCTTAGTGTTATTTACAGTTGAATGCTTTCTCTTCCTTTGCACGCACACACACACACACACACACACACACACACACACACACACACACACACACACACACACACACACAAAGATCTCACTTATGCATGTGAGGGACTCTAAAGGTCAAAGGGCAGACATTCCCTGAAGGGAACAACAGACAGAATGGGAAAAGTAGGGAGAGAGAGAGAAGTGGTGTGGGGGTGAAACAAGACAGAGAAAGAAAGAAAGATAAAGAGAAGACAGGAATACAGAGGTCAGGGATGAAGGGAGAGAAAGAAAAGAAGGAAGATGCAGACGGAACAGAGAAAGAGAGGAAGAGGGGGAGCGGAGAGAGAATGAGGAGGAAGAGGAGGAGTGTGGGTGGGGGTGGGAGTGGTGATGGAAGTGATCACATCATCATCTGCAGCTTCTCATGCTGCTGTTGTTGTTGTATTGTGTTGTTGTGTGTGTGTGTGTGTGTGTGTGTTTATGAGTTTGTGTGTGTGTGTGTGTTTATGAGTTTTGTGTGTGTGTGTGTGTGTGTGTGTGATAAACAGGTCTCGGTTGATTTGTCTTGAGAGATATGATCAACAGTTATCAGTTACCATCATTACTAAAACCTAAATACAAAAAGAAAAAAGAATCAGCATCTTAAACACACACACACACACACACACACACACACGTGTCACTGCTTCAAAAATGAACACACACACACACACACAAAAACACACACACATATCTGCTTCATAAATGAACACACACACACACACAAAAACACACACACACATATCTGCTTCATAAATGAACACACACAAAAACACACACACACATATCTGCTTCATAAATGAACACACACACACACACAAACACACACACAAACAAAAACACACACATGTATCTGCTTCATAAATGAACACACACACACAAACAAAAACACACACACACACATCTGCTTCATAAATGAACACACACACAAACAAAACACACATATATCTGTTGTATCTGCAAAAATACACACACAAACAAAAACACACACACATATCTGCTTCTTAAATGAACACACACACACATCACTGCTTTATAAATGAACACACATGCACACACACACATGTCAGTGCTTCATAAATTAATGTGTTTGATACGGACTCAGCCAGACGTAAACAAACATAATCAGTGTAGTAGAGCTTTGTCTGGCTAACCAGTGACATATTTACACTGGTCATCATCCGTCATCACACACACACACACACGCACACACACATACACAATCTGACAGGCATACACACACGCACACAAAGGTTGTGTAGCTGAAGGATGCTGGGTTAATGAAAGCTCATTAACTCCTCCCTGGTTTACAAACAGCATAATGACATGCCATTACCTGAAGAGAGGACGTGTGAAATTACACACACACACACACACACACACACACACACTGAAGGAGGGTATCTGAAATGAGAAGAATTCAATTCAATTCAGTTCAGTTTTATTTCTACAGCGCCTTTTACAATAGTATTGTCTCGTGACGCTTCACAGAAGGAGCACCCAAGAGCAACAGGGGCAAGGAAAAACTCCCTTATGTTCAGTTAATCTAGGAAGAAACCTTGGGCAGATCCACAACTCAAGGGACTAACCCAACTGCCAGGGGTCATGGAGAAAAATTACAATCAGTAGTAACCATGACAGACTATAAGTTGCCGATGGTTTTAGCTAAGGTTCATAATAGTTCATAATGGAGTATTATCCCACTCTTACAATACATGGTAGTCAGTCTATAGGTGGTTATCAGGAATTATGGCTGGACAATGTAGCAGCGGCCAGGCATAGTGACAAACTCAAAGGAGTGAGATGGGTCATGGGGGTAACAGTAAGGGTCCATTTGACAGCGCCATTGTGAGGGGGGGTCAATCACAAAGCCTCAGGGAAGGGGAGTTGGTCCTAGTATGGGCGTCCAGGAAGAATACTCATTACACTACTTGTACAGAGACCCCCACTGCAGCTGGAAGGACTGTGTGTGTGTGTGTGTGTGTGTGTGTGTGTGTGTACTGGACATTCCTGTGGGATTAGGAAGCATTCTCCTCATTCACTTTGTTCTACTGACTCATTGCGGTTCTTCTCTTCATTGTGCTGCTGGAAGGTTGTGGTTCTTCTGGATGGAAAAGACCCACAGACACTGGTGGAATGTGTGTGTGTGTGTGTGTGAGACAGACCCACAGACACTGGTGGAATGTTCCCTCATACAGAACCCTGAGGAACAGTTTCAGTATTCACCACCCTGTGTGTGTGTGTGTGTGTGTGTGTGTGTGTGTGTGTGTGTGTGTGTGAGACAGACCACAGGAAGTCACAGGCTGCCATTTAAACTGGGCTTCGTCAATGCACTAGGTTTGTCTGTGAAAGACTCCATACACATGATGCTTGGATCTTACAAAGTGTGTGTGTGTGTAAGCAAGTGTGTGTGTTGCCTCAGATGCCTGCGGGTAGGGTTTGTGTGTGTGTGTGTGTGGGAGAGAGTGTGTGTCTGGGCTTTAGGTGAGTGGGTTGACATGGCGTTTGCTACCGTGGGTTCCTGTTGAATGATGTCAGGATGAAAATAGGTCACAGT
>JAIFZK010000009.1:27702500-27707500 GCA_027481765.1 Tenualosa thibaudeaui | reverse complement strand
CACACACACACACACACACTGCTACATACACACGCTTATACTCACATTGCTACACACACACGTACACACACACACACATACAAACACACGCACTCTCATACTCACACTGCTACACACACACTCTCATTCTCACACTGCTGCACACACAAAAACACACTCTCATACTCACACTGCTGCACACACACACACGCACACACACACACACTCTCACATTCTCTTTCTCACACTGCTGCACACATACACTCTCATTCTCACACTGTAACACACACACACACTCTCATTCTCACACTGCTGCACACACACACATACTCTGGGTCCTGAGGCTACATGTCCCTGGGCTTCACAAACCCCAGAGTTTGCCCTTATAAGGGATGGACACTTCTTTTATGCTATTTCCCTTGAGCTGAAGAAGCGTGTGTGTGTGTCTGTGTCTTTGTGTGTATGTGTGTGTGTGTGTGTGTGTGTGTTATTGCTATGCTTGCAGTTTTAGGCTCAACAGCAGGCTATAAATGTAATGTCAGGGGTAACCGTGACGACGTAATTAAGATGCCTGGATAAAGCCAAGCTGACAAGCAGCTGAATGCAGACTAATGACCTCGTGTAACCTCACTGCATGGCTATACACACGTCTGTGCCAGTGGCAGTGTGTGTGTGTGTGTGTGTGTGTGTGTGTGTGTGTGTGTGTGTGTGTGTGTGTGTGTGTCTGTGTGTGTGTTTTTGCATTCAGCACTTTGGAATGCTTTTATGGATGTTTATTCATGTTTTTGTGTCACATATTCAGTCTGTCTGTGTGTGTGTGTGTGTGTGTGTGTGTGTGTGTGTGTTGGATAAGGAGAGAGTGCCAGTGGACTACCACTATGTTGATCTCCTTAGAGACCCTTCAAGCACATTGATTTTCCTGTACAGTTGTGTGTGTATGTGTGTGTTTGCCTGTGTATGCGTGTGTGTGTAAGAGAGAGTTGAGTGTGTATGTGCTTAAGTTTCAGAAATCAGTACTGACACAAATATACTCATGTACATATATCAATTGATAAGAGTGTTTTGTGTGGTAGCTTTTAAGGAAGTGTGTATCACGTGTCTTCCAAAAGCCTTTCCTGTGGCTAATCTATAATGAACACATCATGTGTTTCTGTGTATGTGTGTAAGGTATGAGAGGTTTAGCATATGTCTGAGTTTGAGAAGGAAAATGGTTGTCTGTTTGTCTGTGTGTGTATGTGTGTTTATGTGCTTGTGTGTGTTAATGTGCTAGTGATATTTGAGGATTTTAGGATATGAGTGTGTTTGAGAGGGGAAGCTTGTATGTGTGTGTGGAGATGAGGCCCCTCTCAGTTAATAAAGAGCACAGCTGTCAAACACTCCTCAGTGTGTGTGCGCACGTGGATATATGTGCATGTGTGCTTGTATGTGTATACGTGTGTGTGTGTGTGTGTGTGTGTGTGTGTTCATATGTGTAGCTTTGTATGTGCAGGCAGACGTGCGTGCAGGTGTGTGTTTTTGTTCGTGTGTGTGTGTGCGTGCGTGCGTGTGTGTTCTGTCCGTGTTCCTTGGCGCCTGTGCTGCTACACTGTGGAATATTCATCAGGAGGCATCAATAATGCAGGACGTCCTGGATCGGGAATAATGGAACTCACACGGATTTATCACTGGGATGGCCTCAGGCTTCCGGCTCGGAAAACACTGTCCTTTGATTTATTCCACACGTTAGATTCTCCTGTGTGTGTGTGTGTGTGTGTGTGTGTCTGTCTGTCTGTGTGTGTGTGTGTGTGTGAGAGAAAGAGAGAGAGGCAGAGTTATTCTGCATGTTAGATTTGAAATTCAATTTGCAGCCACTAATGGTTTTAAGCAGTATTTCTTTCCCTGAGAAAGTGAGAACGATGAATCAATCTTTAAGTATATATAAAATGGACAGGCTACTTAATGTGCTTCTCATATCAGTTTAATATTAGGCAGACATGGGCTCTTTGATGAGAACAGTATTCTAGACTATTGGAATATTCAAAGTGTTGATAGAGTCTGGAGATAAAGACCGCGATACACAGTGTGAACAGGACTGTTAGCATGAGGCTATAGGTTAGACATCCTAATTCCTATAGTCTAAAGAGTGACCAATGCTAATGTTAGCATGAGGCTATAAGTTAGATATCCTAATTGCTATAGTCTAAAGAGTGACCAATGCTAATGTTAGCATGAGGCTATAGGTTAGACATCCTAATTGCTATAGTCTAAAGAGTGACCAATGCTAATGTTAGCATGAGGCTATAAGTTAGATATCCTAATTGCTATAGTCAAAAGAGAGACCAATGCTAATGTTAGCATGAGGCTATAAGATGCTAGGCATCCTACAATAGCGTAAAGAGTGGCCAATATTAACAAAGATTGAGTGGCCCATATTAACGATTAACAATATTAATTCAATATTGAAGATTGAATACTGACCAAGATAAATCAACATAGTTTGTTACTATGGGAGCAAATGTCAATAGTTCTGAAGAGTGGGAGTGTCACAACACAAACCTTTTGTCGTAATAAATAGCCGGACCTAAAATAAAGTACATTTTCTCCTAATCCAATTTACACTGTATGTAATGATTACAGTAGTCTGAAGAGTGGCCAGTGCTAATGTTAGCACTAATGTTAGGCTATGGGCTAGGCATCCTACAGTGGTCTAACCTAGACTAGAGGTCTGCACAGGACTGATTGTTCATCCCACTCCCGCAAGTTTCTGTCTGGCACCCGCCCACACACCCACAGAAATGTGTAATATTTCGACCTGCTCCCACCCACAGCTGTTATGGTTTGCCCTGCTCCCACCCACAGCTGTTATGGTTTGCCCTGCTCCCACCCACAGCTGTTATGGTTTGCCCTGCTCCCACCCACAGCTGTTATGGTTTGCCCTGCTCCCACCCACAGCTGTTATGGTTTGCCCTGCTCCCACCCACAGCTGTTATGGTTTGCCCTGCTCCCACCTGCTGAATCCCACATTTATTCCACCCTCAGTCAGTGAACTCATTGCACTTCCATTCTGCCGGCGTTCCAGAGATTCCCTCACAATGCATGAACTGATTGCACAAGAAGTGAAGTTTCTAATATGTATTTTTTATTGTCTCTCAAAACTTGTTTAGAGCATGACGTGTGTAGATTCACACATAACCTGAACGATTAGAAAAACAATTTGGCAAAATAGAATGCTGCCTTCTGGTACAAACTGAAAAGAGCTTTTTTAAAAGGAAAAAATAAACTTACTTTAACACAAAGTAATCCACAGCTGTTTCAACGTTTAGCTTATAATTTTGATAAGGTATTGAAAAATGCAGCTTTTGTTGCCAGGGGACAAGTATCCACATGCGCTATCACCCCGCGCAACGCAGATATCCGCAGGGTAGGTCACCTACCACATATGTTGTTCCCCACATAAAAACGCATTTGGTACTTTTAATGTTTTTGTAAAATGTATTTAATGTAAATGTATACTTTGCGGGAGTCTAGAGAACAATGTCTTTGTCCCGTGAACACATCGCTCCATTCCCCCCCGCACCCACAAGAAGCTCTCAAATGCTGGCCCACGCTGCACGCTTTTGCGCCGCGTCCTGCGGGTCCCAGGCAGGCCTCTAACTTAGACCCAGGAACCCTTTGTGTAGAGAATAAAGGCTGGCTGATAAAGTTATTGGCTGACTAGCTGCCTCAGCAAAAACCTCAATGGCTGCTGCAGCTGGACAAATTTCCAAACTACAAATGGCTGATTACACCTTTAGTTTTAGGTCCATATTCTGGCAAAATGGCATTCTTACTTCCAAGAACTAAAGATCTAACAAAAGTCTGAGTATGTAGGAAATAGGAAAGTATGAGAGAACAAGAAAATGATTTCTTCTCCTTCCTTCCACCATTTCAGCTGATATGGGGAAAAAATGGATTGCAGCAGCAGGGCATAAGGAGCACTGCTGGTCATCACTATCTGAAAACGTGCAATTTTAATTGGTCGTTGATTCACTATGAGTCCTGAGTAACATAACTTTGAGCACTAGACTGTGGCGAATCCATGGTGAATCCGGTTTGCAAAATTAATTTCATTTATCATTTATTTTTTATATACGTATGTCTCTATGTAATAGATAGAATTATTATTTGATACAAATAATTCTAACTGGCTCAGCCAAAATTTATCAGACAGCGGCTCAATTTGGCTAAAAAATGATTCGCTGGTTTTGGCTGAAACTCTAAATAGTGACCAGTCCTAATGTTAGCATTAGGCCACAGGCTAGCCAACCTTATTAAGGTAGTCTAAAGAGTGGCCAGTGCTAATGTTAGCATTAGGCCACAGGCTAGCCACCCTTATTAAGGTAGTCTAAAGAGTGGCCAGTGCTAATGTTAGCGTGAGGCTACAGGCTAGCCAACCTTATTAAGGTAGTCTAAAGAGTGGCCAGTGCTAATGTTAGCGTGAGGCTACAGGCTAGCCAACCTTATTAAGGTAGTCTAAAGAGTGGCCAGTGCTAATGTTAGCGTGAGGCTACAGGCTAGCCAACCTTATTAAGGTAGTCTAAAGAGTGGCCAGTGCTAATGTTAGCATGAGGCTACAGGCTAGCCAACCTTATTAAGGTAGTCTAAAGAGTGGCCAGTGCTAATGTTAGCGTGAGGCTACAGGCTAGCCAACCTTATTAAGGTAGTCTAAAGAGTGGCCAGTGCTAATGTTAGCATGAGGCTACAGGCTAGGCATCCTACAACAGTCTAAAGAGTGGAGGAAGGCTGTTTGTTGTGTAGTGATGGGCAGGAGTGGGGGGGGGGGGAGTGCTGTGGGAGGGGCACACTAGTCAAGTAGGGGCAGTATAAGGAAGAAGGTCAGGGCTGTGACTGTGTGTGTGTGTGTGACTGTGTGTGTGAGAGAGGGAGAGAGAGAGACAGGGAAAAACACAGTGTAAAGGTGGAGAAAAAAAAAATATTAAGGGTGAGAATTGGGCATTGAGTGGATATATAATCCAGTGGATCTATAATCAAATTCTTCAGTC
>JAIFZK010000009.1:27687500-27692500 GCA_027481765.1 Tenualosa thibaudeaui | reverse complement strand
TCTTAAGGAGAGACAGCTGTGTATTTGTACCCAATGTGATCTTAAGGAGAGACAGCTGTGTATTTGTACCCAATGTGATCTTAAGGAGAGACAGGAGTGTATTTGTAGCCAAGGTGATCTTAAGGAGAGACAGCTGTGTATTTGGAGAGACAGCTACCCAATGTTATCTTAAGGAGAGACAGCTGTGTATTTGTACCCAATGTGATCTTAAGGAGAGACAGTTGTGTATTTGTACCCAATGTGATCTTAAGGAGAGACAGCTGTGTATTTGTACCCAATGTGATCTTAAGGAGAGACAGCTGTGTATTTGTACCCAATGTGATCTTAAGGAGAGACAGCTGTGTATTTGTACCCAATGTGATCTTAAGGAGGTGGAGGATGAAATGCATTTCCTTGCTACTAGATCACTAGATGAATGGAACCAGTTGAAAGTCCTTCTAGATGAAGACATCAATACCTTAGAGGCTCAATACGTTTCAGTGTGTCCCAGTATTAGAGAGGACACATAATGTAGGTGTGGACAATATTAGAGAGGACACATAATGTAGGGTGTGGACAATATTAGAGAGGACACATAATGTAGGGTGTGGACAATATTAGAGAGGACACATAATGTAGGGTGTGGACAATATTAGAGAGGACACATAATGTAGGTGTGGACAATATTAGAGAGGACACATAATGTAGGGTGTGGACAAGGGACAGATACCATCATTTTCTTATGATCTCCCTGTCTCATCCTGCCTTACCCTAGTCTCACCCTAGTCTCACCCTAGTCTCACCCTAGTCTCATCCTGTCTCCCTCCTGTTAGTCCCCTTTATTTGTCTCTTCTTTAATAGACTTTTACTTCTCCCCTCTAACCTTTTCTCTTATTTACTTATTTACATATTTACTTCTCCCCTCTAACCTTTTCTCTTATTTACTTATTTACATATTTACTTATTTACATATTTACTTCTCCCCTCTAACCTTTTCTCTTATTTACTTATTTACATATTTACTTATTTACCTATTTACTTCTCCCCTCTAACCTTTTCTCTTATTTACTTATTTACATATTTACTTATTTACATATTTACTTATACCCTCTAAACTTTTCTATTATTTAATTATTTAAATATTTAATTATTTAGATATTTACTTCTCCCCCCTCTAACCTTTTCTCTTATTTACTTATTTACATATTTACTTATTTACCTATTTACTTCTCCCCTCTAACCTTTTCTCTTATTTACTTATTTACATATTTACTTATTTACCTATTTACTTCTCCCCTCTAACCTTTTCTCTTATTTACTTATTTACATATTTACTTATTTACATATTTACTTCTCCCCTCTAACCTTTTCTCTTATTTACTTATTTACATATTTACTTATTTACCTATTTACTTCTCCCCTCTAACCTTTTCTCTTATTTACTTATTTACATATTTACTTATTTACATATTTACTTCTCCCCTCTAACCTTTTCTCTTATTTACTTATTTACATATTTACTTCTCCCCTCTAACCTCTACACTTATTTATTCATTTCTTGAAAGAGAAAGAGAGAGAGAGAGAGAGAGAGAGGGGAGAGAGAGAGAGAGAGAGAGAGAGGGGAGAGAGAGAGTGAGAGAGAGAGAGTGAGAGAGAGAGGGAGAGAGAGAGAGAGAGAGAGAGGGGAGAGAGAGGGAGAGAGAGAGAGGGAGAGAGAGAGAGGGAGAGAGAGAGGGAGAGAGAGAGAGGGAGAGAGAGAGAGAGAGAGAGCCTTCATTCACTCTGCTGTGCAGTATGGCTACCAGGCCCAATTGCACTCCACTCTGATTGGCTGAGAGAGGGAACCAGTCAAATACAGCCTTTTAACCCTGATGCAATGGAGGAGCTGAAGAAACAGCCATGATCCATTTCTGTCTTCACTGGTAGATCCCACCTGAGAGAAGTGGGAGCCAGGGATCCAGCCTCTGATTGGTGGGATTGGTCACGTGATCGAGGCTAAGAAAAACAAGAACTGATTTAGCAGCTAGTTCATTCGGCAGCTAATTGAAGGATAATGCAGGGAGTTGTAGAGGTGTGTGTGTGTGTGTGTATGTGTGTGTGTGTGTGTGTATGTGTGTGTGTGTGTGTGTGTGTGTGTATGTGTGTGTGTGTGTGTGTGTGTGTGTGTGTGTGTGTGTGTGTGTGTGTGTGTGTGTGTGTCTATTTCTGACCTGCTATACCCTGTTTCTTTCTTTGAAAGCTCCATTAATTTGAGTCCAGGCCATCCTTAATCTTTGTCTCTGTGGGCTAAATATACACCAGTGCCTTACACACACACACACACACACACACACACACACACACACACACAATGACAGAGGGGACAGTGATTTATTCACTTCCCCTCTCTCACATCTCCTGTTCTTTTAAGCACACACACACACACACACACACACACACACACACACTATTGAAAACTAACACACAAATAAACACTAATACACACACACACACACAGACACATACAAATAAACACTACTACACACACAAATACACACACAGACACACACACACACACACACACACACACTATTGAAAACTAACACACAAATAAACACTAATACACACACACACAGACACACACAAATAAACACTACTACACACACAAATACACACACAGACAGCCAACCTCTACCCCTGAGGCTCATATGTCTGCCTAAGTGTGTGGATGTAGGACAGAGAGAAGCGGCTCGGTATTTGATAAAGATCTTTTGTGAAAATATGATGCCAATTCTGTCAGCACACACACACACACACACACACACGTGCGTGTGCACACACACACACACCGGGCAGGGAGAAGTGGCTCGGTATTTGGTAAAGATCTTTTGTGAAAATATGACACCAGTTCTATCAAATCCATAGTGCTGTTGTCATATTTCTATAGATCCCAGGTGGAAATACGACTTTATCGTATGCACTTAATAGTACTCAGCTCATATTGTCAGCCTAGAGGAGTGGAAGGCCAGTTGTGTGTGTGTGTGTGTGTGGCCATTAGTTCTCTGCATGATCAATACCACAGAACTGGTGAAGCAGAGTGAATATTGTTTAGCACACTGTAAACAGTCAATACCCTAAAAATTAAACAAAATAAACAAATAAACATTTCATACTCTAATCTCTTCTGACCATTTTGGATTCATGGTATATTTCTCTCTCTTTCTTTCTCTTTCTCTCTCTTTCTTTCTCTTTCTAGCTCTCCTCTTTCTTATTCTTCTTCCTTTCTTTAGAAATAGTGTGTGTGTGTGTGGGGTGTGTGTGTGTGGGGTGTGTGTGTGTGGGGGGGGTGTGTGTGTGGGGTGTGTGTGTGTGTGTGTGTGTGGGGTGTATGTGTGTATTTTTCTTTCTTTAGTCTATTGTGTTATTCTGCTCAGGGAAGCTTCCGTTGTTCTATGACCATAAGTAGTGATATTTCATCCACACACACGCTGCTTCACACTCCACCAGGAAAAGATGAAGTGATATTTAGACAGAGCCCCTGAATGCTCTTGTCTAAATAATAATAATAATAATAATAATAATAATAATAACAAATGCACTTGTCTTATTTGGGCCAAAGCTCATTTAATCCAGATTTTTATTCTAAATTCTATACCTTTAGTAACCCTCAATAACCCTCCAATAGCATATTTGTCCAAAGGCAAGTGAACACAGTTGTGTGTTAGAAAGACTTCCACCCAGCTCAGTTCAACACATGTGCATCGTAAACGATAAGGCCAATGCGTGTGTGTGTGTGTGTGTGTTTGAGAGAGAGAGAGAGGCTTGAAGACAAGCACATTAGCAGTTAGCGTACAGTGAGAGTGTGTGTGTGGGGAGGGGGGGATTTGAACATTAGCCTTTTGCTGTGTGTGTATGTGAGAGAGAGAGACAGAAACAGAAAGTATGTTTATGAGAGTGTGTGTGTGTTCGTGTGTGTTTGTACATTAGTTGTTTGCAGTGTGTGTATAACTCAGCCTGATGTGTGTGTGTGTGTGTGTGTGTGTGTGTGTGTATAACTCAGCTCCTGGCAGCCCAAACAACATTTGCTTTTGTTGTGGGTGTAAAGAATCTTGGTTTTCCGTGTGGCTATAATTGTATTTGCGTGTGTGTGTGTGTGTGTGTGTGTGTGTGTGTGTGTGTGAGAGAGAGAGAGAGTGATTTGTTCTGTATGCTGTGGCCTGCAGTTGCACCTACCCTTGTGTGTGTTATTAGGTGCTGTAATGAGCTATAAATTTGATATGAGGTCTTGCACCAACACACGCACACACATACACACAAACGCACAGACTCACATGCACACACACACACACACACACAGACTCACATGCACACACACACACACACACACACACACACACACGCACTTGTGAACTGCAGCCTCCCGCTAAGGTTTATGAAAGTCTGATAATGTCATTGAGCAGGGCTCCAGGGCTTGAACACAAGTTTTATTGTGTGTGTGTGTGTGTGTGTGTGTGTGTGTGTGTGTGTGTGTGTGTGTGTGTGTTAGAAAGAGTGATATGTTGGTCTGTAGTTTCGCATGTGCATTTGTGTATTTGTGTGGAACAGGGAGAAGTGAGGTGTTTTGTGTGTGTGTGTGTGTGTGTGTGTGTTTGTGTGTGTGTATAACAGAGAGACTGAAACACAATGAAATGGGACTGGGTTAGAGGCAGGCTTAGGCTTTGGCAGTGCCCAGTGCTGACTGTCGTTAAGAATGAAGCAGTTTGATTTCATTTCAGACTATTAATAGTTTAGCTGAGTGGCTGAATACTAACATTTTTAATAATAATAATAATAATAACAATAATAATAATAAATAGGTTTAATATAGCGCTTTGCTGAACACCCAAAGACGCTTTCCAACGAGATACATGCATGTATGGACATTCAAAGACATATACAAACAAATACAAAGGTTAAACAGAGGTAGGAAAAACAGCAGGACAAAACAGGGAGGGGTGGGGAGGGTGGTGGGGTGGGGAGGGGAGGGGAGGGTGGTGGGGTGG
>JAIFZK010000009.1:27667500-27682500 GCA_027481765.1 Tenualosa thibaudeaui | reverse complement strand
ACACAGGCACACACACACACTCACACACACACACACAGGCACATGCACACACTCATGAGTACACTCAAAGCTTCACTGCTCCAATACACACACACACACACACACAACACAAAGCACCATGAAGCATACACACAGTCACCCTGAAACATTCACACCTATTACTAGAGGAGGCCTATAATATTGTAGGTTGTGTTGTATGGTTAGCATGCTGTTTGGTTCTAGTGAGAGTTAACTTGTTGCTTGGCCAACTGTGTCTTAAATTTTTAAACTCTTTTTTCTCCTAACTCTCACCAAGGCCAGGCAAGCTGCTTGGCTAGCTGTGTTTAATGGCAAAGGTTTTATAGTAAAAGGCTATGGTGATAGGTAGCGTACTGCTTGGCTAGTTTTGTTTTATAGTGAGAGAGTGTTTTAAGGTGGGAGTTAGCGTGCTGCTTGGCTAGCTGTGTTTAATTGTGGGAGTTAGCGTGCTGCTTGGCTATTGTGGGAGTTAGCGTGCTGCTTGGCTATTGTGGGAGTTAGCGTGCTGCTTGGCTATTGTGAGAGTTAGCATGCTTGGCTATTGTGAGAGTTAGCATGCTGCTTGGCTATTGTGAGAGTTAGCATGCTTGGCTAGCTGCTGTTTAGCTCCAATAGAGCTCCAGTACTGATTCTCACTGTGTTTAGAGCTCATTAGAAAGTGCCACTGGCTCTAATCAGAATATATCCAACAGAGATCTGTAGCTAATAAATAGCTTGTTGTACACACACACACACACACACACACACACACACACACACACACTCAGAGGATGTCCTGTACATGTCAGGCTGATGCTATAAGCAGCTTTACTCTGCTAAAAAGCAGTCTGATGTGGCAGCCGTGGGAGGGAGGCATCAGAGAAGGGTCAAGGGTCATATATATTTGATCCGACCTAAGGGAGAGACGGACGAAAGCTCATGAATTATTCATGACATTGTTTCTATTACATTAATTATTCATGACATTGTTTCTATTACATTAATTATTCATGACATTGTTTCTCTTTCTTTAATTATTCATGACATTGTTACTATTACATTAATTACTACTGCATTAATTACTATGTATTTTTCATGTCCTTTCTCTGTATTGACAGGGTGAGAGGTGTGTCCGTTGTATAGTACAGTTGATGCCACACACAGTCACACACACACACAAACACACACATGCACAGGCATAGACACACACACACACTTTCTTGTTCTTCTTGTTGTTTCTTGGTTTCTAAAATCATTCTTTTTCTGCTCATTTTGTTTTATTCTCTCTCTAGTCTCTCCATCTCTTTGCCTCTCTCACTCTCTATCCCTCCATCTCTCCATCTCTCTATCCCTTTGCCTCTCTCACTCTATCCCTCCATCTCTCCATCTCTTTGCCTCTCTCACTCTCTATCCCTCCATCTCTCCATCTCTCTATCCCTTTGCCTCTCTCACTCTCTCTCTCTCTCCATCCCTCTATCCCTTTGCCTCTCTCACTCTCTCTCTCTCTCCATCCCTCTATCCCTTTGCCTCTCTCACTCTCTCTCTCTCCATCCCTCTATTCCTTTGCCTCTCTCACTCTCTCTCTCTCTCCATCTCTCCATCCCTCTATCCCTTTGCCTCTCTCTCTCTCTCTCCATCCCTCTATCCCTTTGCCTCTCTCTCTCTCCATCCCTCTTTCCCTTTGCCTCTCACTTGCATCTCTCTCTCTCTCTCAGTCTGTCTTTCCACTCTTTCTTGTTCATTCTCTGACTCTCTTTCTCTCTCTCCTTTGTCACACTCTAAGAAAAATATCCCATGTTCACACTTCTAATGGTATGACACACACGCACACACACACACACACACGTATGAGACAAACACAGCTTCTTCACAACCTTATCAATTATGCGTGATGACTCCCCTAGTTCTCTCTCTCTTTCACTCCTCTCTCTCTGTCTCTCTCTTTCAATCCTATCTCCTCTCTCTCTCTCTCTCTCTCTCACTCCCTCTCTCTCTCTGTCTCTCTCTCTCCCTCTCTCTCTCTCTCTCTCTCTCTCTCTCTCTCTCTCTCTCTCTCTCTCCCTCTCTCCCTCTCTCTCTCTCTCTCTCTTTCACTCCTCTCTCTCTGTCTCTCTCTTTCAATCCTATCTCCTCTCTCTCTCTCTCTCTCTCTCTCTCTCTCTGTCTCTCTCTCTCTCCCTCTCTCCCTCTCTCTCCCTCTCTCTCTCTCTCTCTGTCTCTCTCTCTCTCTGTCTCTCTCTTTCTCTCTCTCTCTCTCTTTCACTCCTCTCTCTCTCTCTCTCTCTCTCTCTCTCTCTCTCTCTCTCTCTCTCTCTTTCACTGCTCTCCCTACCCTTGTCTTTCACTCTGTCTCTTAAAACTCCATGACACCTCGTCTGTGTGTCAATTCAGTTAAGTTCTGTTCAGTGTCATTGAGCTTTATTGTATGTGTGTGTGTGTTTTGTAGGGTGTGTGGTAGCATGTATGCTTTTGTGTGTCTTTGTGTGTGTGTGTGTAGTTAGTGGGGATCTCCATCTGTGGTCATTAGAGCAGACTGGACCCTCTTGGCGTGTGTGTGTGTGTCAGTGTGTGTGAGAGTTTTTGTGTGCTCATGCGTGTGTGTGTGTGTGTGTGTGTGTGTGTGCGCATGGAGGGGTTGGGGGAGTTAATGGCATCAGACAGCTGGGACACACTCAGCACTGGAAACACACACACACACACCATTATGTTGGGAGGCACTTTCTAGCAGAGTTCCAGTAGCCAGCTAGTTGATAGCTGTGGTGTTGCATTAGTAACACATTGGTTCTCAAACTGGGATCTGGGGGCCCCAAAGCACATTGCCAGGGGGTCTGTGAAATAGTTTGCCACAAAGTATAAACTCTTGAAACATACTAGAGATCAGTATATAGGGCCCAGTAGAGATCAGTATAGGGCCCAGTAGAGATCAGTATAGGGCCCAGTAGAGATCAGTATAGGGCCCAGTATAGGGCCCAGTAGAGATCAGTATAGGGCCCAGTAGAGATCAGTATGGGGCCCAGTAGAGATCAGTATAGGGCCCAGTAGAGATCAGTATGGGGCCCAGTAGAGATCAGTATAGGGCCCAGTAGAGATCAGTATGGGGCCCAGTAGAGATCAGTATAGGGCCCAGTAGAGATCAGTATAGGGCCCAGTAGAGATCAGTATAGGGCCCAGTAGAGATCAGTAAAGGGCCCAGTAGAGATCAGTATAGGGCCCAGTAGAGATCAGTATAGGGCCCAGTAGAGATCAGTATGGGGCCCAGTAGAGATCAGTATAGGGCCCAGTAGAGATCAGTATGGGGCCCAGTAGAGATCAGTATAGGGCCCAGTATAGGGCCCAGTAGAGATCAGTATAGGGCCCAGTAGAGATCAGTATAGGGCCCAGTAGAGATCAGTAAAGGGCCCAGTAGAGATCAGTATAGGGCCCAGTAGAGATCAGTATAGGGCCCAGTAGAGACAGTATAGGGCCCAGTAGAGATCAGTATGGGGCCCAGTAGAGATCAGTTTAGGGCCCAGTAGAGATCAGTATAGGGCCCAGTAGAGATCAGTACAGGGCCCAGTAGAGATCAGTAAAGGGCCCAGTAGAGATCAGTATAGGGCCCAGTAGAGATCAGTATGGGGCCCAGTAGAGATCAGTATAGGGCCCAGTAAAGATCAGTATAGGGCCCAGTATAGGGCCCAGTAGAGATCAGTATAGGGCCCAGTAGAGATCAGTAAAGGGCCCAGTAGAGATCAGTATAGGGCCCAGTAGAGATCAGTATGGGGCCCAGTAGAGATCAGTATAGGGCCCAGTAGAGATCAGTATAGGGCCCAGTAGAGATCAGTACAGGGCCCAGTATAGGGCCCAGTAGAGACAGTATAGGGCCCAGTAGAGATCAGTATGGGGCCCAGTAGAGATCAGTGTAGGGCCCAGTAGAGATCAGTATAGGGCCCAGTATGGGGCCCAGTAGAGATCAGTATAGGGCCCAGTAGAGATCAGTATGGGGCCCAGTAGAGATCAGTATAGGGCCCAGTAGAGATCAGTATGGGGCCCAGTAGAGATCAGTAAAGGGCCCAGTAGAGATCAGTATAGGGCCCAGTAGAGATCAGTAAAGGGCCCAGTAGAGATCAGTATAGGGCCCAGTAAAGATCAGTATAGGGCCCAGTATAGGGCCCAGTAGAGATCAGTATAGGGCCCAGTAGAGATCAGTAAAGGGCCCAGTAGAGATCAGTATAGGGCCCAGTAGAGATCAGTATGGGGCCCAGTAGAGATCAGTGTAGGGCCCAGTAGAGATCAGTATAGGGCCCAGTATGGGGCCCAGTAGAGATCAGTATAGGGCCCAGTAGAGATCAGTATGGGGCCCAGTAGAGATCAGTATAGGGCCCAGTAGAGATCAGTATAGGGCCCAGTAGAGATCAGTATAGGGCCCAGTATAGGGCCCAGTAGAGACAGTATAGGGCCCAGTAGAGATCAGTATGGGGCCCAGTAGAGATCAGTGTAGGGCCCAGTAGAGATCAGTATAGGGCCCAGTATGGGGCCCAGTAGAGATCAGTATAGGGCCCAGTAGAGATCAGTATAGAGCCCAATCACGTTGTGCTCATTACTAGGCCGCACTGGTTAAAACATGTACATGTACTGCACCCTCAACCTGAACTTCCCAGAATACATTTCAGTGAACTGGGAAGTCAGGACATACTCAACAATGTGATAAACTTGTAAAAAACTATTTGTAGAAAACAATTTATTTAAATTCTGTTGATGTTTTGTATGGGTGCCAATAATAATGGCACATGTATTTATTTCTTTCTGTTTTGTCTCTTAAAGAATTAGCTTCCTGCTGAGAATGGGTTTTTTCCTCATTGTTTCTTTTGTGTGTGTGTGTGTGTGTGTGTGTGTGTGTGTTGTGTGTGCGTGAATGTGCGTATGTGTGTGAATGTGTGTATGTGTGTGTGTGTAATTTGATTATAGGCCTCCTATTTATAGTCACTTTTTGACCAGGGGTGGCAGTAATCACGGAGGGCCCCATCCAAGTGCAGATATAGACACACACACACACACACACACACACACACACACACACACGCACACACACACACACACACACACATACACACACACATACACACACACACACACACACACACACACACACTGCACAGGTGCATATGGTGTATAGATTCTGTTGTTTGAAATGTTAGAACATATGTATGTGCCACTTCATGCAGTTATAACACAGCCTTGTTTAGGATGCTGACTGTAGCTAGATGCTATTCATTTGCTAATCTCTTTCTCTCTCCCTCTCTCTCTCTCCCTCCCTCCCTCTCTCTCTCCCTCTGATTTTCCATCTAGGTAAGCCCTTCTCCTGAGCATGTGTGTGTGTGTGTGTGTGTGTGTGTGTGTGTGTGTGTGTGTGTGCAGAAGTGTCCAGTCTTCGCAAAGAGTGTCAGGACCAATGAAGGGGACACAGCTTCAACTCATGCTGGGTTTGGTGTGTGTGTGTGTGTGTGTGTGTGTGTGTGTGTGTGTGTGTGTGTGTGTGTGTGTGTGTCACTGCAGTAGGAGATGTGACGGAGGTAAGACCTTTAATCAACCAGACGTTTACTCACGGATCTTAGACGGCACAGACGATTCAGACATGATTCAGACATGATTCAGACATGATTCAGACATGATTCAGACATGGCCACAAACTCTTGTAGAGCGTTGTGCACGATAGCCAGCAGAGGGAGCTCTGCAGAGTCATATAGACGCACTAAGCTGTCTGATGCTCTCTGTAGAAATAATGATATTTTATCAACTCACACACTATAGACAGATAGGCTATATGTCTGCACCGTCTCACCCCCCCACCCCCCACACACACACACACACACTCACACACACCCAGTAGCTGGATACTGGTGTTAGCATAATATTAGTTGCTGCAGACATTGTGTGTGTGTGTGTGTGTGTGTGTGTGTGAGAGAGGAGGTGTTAGGCTACAGGGACATTAACTGTGTTGCTTCACACCACAAACGCAGGCCTACCCAGACACGATGCTCAGGGATAGCTGGTGTCATTTCCATTCAGACATGCAGCCTACTGTTTTTTGATTTGTATTATTTGAAATATTTTTGATTGATATTTTAGTTTCAGTTTATGTCTGAAAATAACTAGAGAGAGAGAAAGAGAGAGGGAGCGAAAGAGAAAGAAGAGAATTGAAGAGATTGAGGAGACAGATGGCCAAGGCCTCCAAAAGCTCTAAAGCAAATTCAGTAAAGCAACCGACACACACACACACAAGCAGAACACACACACACACACACACACACACACACAAGCAGAACATACACACACACACACACAAGCAGAACATACACACACACACACACACACACACAAGCAGAACATACACACATTAGCAAAGGCATCTATTGCCCCTGTCCTCTCTCTCATTCTCTCTCTGTCTCATTCTCTCTCTCTCTCTCTCTCTCTCTCTCTCTCTGTCTCATTCGCTCTCTCCCCCCCCCCCCGCCCCTATATCTTACATCATTCAGTGGGATTCAAACACGCTTCAAGGCCCTCTGGGCTATGCGTTATATAACGCACACACACACACACACACACACACAGTGCAGCCCTCAGATTTTCTGCAATAGGTCAGCCTGGGTCTTGCTGACTTGAGTGTGTGTGTCTTCCTTTTGTAGAGAAAGGTACATACACACACATACACATGTACACACACACACACACACACACACACATACACATGTACACACACACACACACAAACGTACACACACACACACACACATGTACACACACACACACACACACACACTTGTACACACACACACACACACACTTGTACACATGCACTCACAAGCATCACTGACTCCTTCAGCACTTTGCCTTTTTGAAGTTTGGGATGAACATGCATGTGTGCAACTTCCATTCTTATTGTGCCTGTGTGTGTGTGTGTGTGTGTGTGTGTGTCTGTGTGTGTGAGAGAGAGAGATTGTGCTTTGTTATGCCATGTCCAGAACATCAGAACTTTCATTCACCCTTGTTTTAGCTAATGCAATTCAGAACAGTTTGGTATGTGTGTGTCCGTGTTTGTGTGTGTGTGTGTGTGTGTGTGTGCTTGTTTGCGTGGGTGTACACTGACTAATGCAATTTAAATAACAATGTTTAACGCTTGAGATGTTATTCTATTTAGTTAGTTGTTCTATACATAGATTGTGTGTGTGTGTTTCACTTGAATTCAGTTAGATGCATTGGTTTTGTTTGGTGTGTACACATGGACACTTCAGAGGCGAGGGGGCACTTTGTGTGTGTGTGTGTGTGTGTGTGACTATGTTACGCCCTTGTGGTTGTCTTTTTCTTGCCTGCCTGCTGTGTTCTTTCGTTTAGTTTTTTCATCTTGCGCACACACACACACACACACACACACACATTTTTTCATCTCGCCGTCCAGCTCCACTCTTCCAGAAACAGAAAAACACTTTCAGTAAAAACCTCATTTCACAAATCAGTCATTGATGGTCTTGGAACAGACTAAGAGAAGATTCTCATTGTCATGTGTTAACACATTGTTTTAATGTGACTGAGAGAATGAATGAATGAATGAATGAATGAATGACTAGATCAGTGAAATTTGTCTTCACCTCAGCTTCACACATGTGTGTGTGTGTGTGTGTGTGTGTGTGTCTTACTAGATAGCACACACTGTGCATATATCATGTGTTTAGGATAGACTAGTGCAATGCCTGTTAAACAATGTAATCCAGTAAACTGGTACCAAAGGTGTGTGTGTGTGTGTGTGTGTGTGTGTGTGTGTGTAGGTCCATGTGGACTCTGATGAAATGGGCTGGACTGAGGAGGCACATGTGGAGTCACACACAAACACACACACACACACACACACATGCAGACACATACACATACACCCAAACCTACACCAGTACACACACCACTGTGGGAGCCACCAGGGCTGTTAATGTGACGCTGACACACACATCACTGTTAATCTCAGAAATGCTGTGCTTGCCTTCAGGGCTGCAGCACCCATGAGAAGTGGAATGTGTGTGTGTGTGTGTGTGTGTGTGTGTGTGTGTGTGTGTGTGTGTTTGTGTGTGTGTCTGTGTGTGTGTGTTTGTGTGTGTGTTTGTGTGTGTGTGTGTGTGTGTGTGTGTGTGTGTGTGTGTGTGTGTGTGTGTGTGTGTGTGTGTGTCTGTGTGTGTGTGTGTCTGTGTGTGCGTGTGTTAGTCTGGAGACCAGACGGTTGCTGTGTGTGTGCGTGTGTTAGTCTGGAGACCAGTAGGGGTAGCCTGGAAACTAGCAGAGTTAGCCTGGAGACTAGCAGAGGTTGCCTGGAGACTAGCAAATTTAGTGTGGAAACCAGTGTAATTTAGCCTGGAAACCATTGCCGTTTACCTGGAAAATAGCAGTGGTAGCCTGGAGATTAGCAGAGTTAGCCTGGAGACTAGCAGAGTTTACCTGGAGCCCAGTGAAGGTAGCTTGGATGCTAGCAGAGTCAGCCTGGAGACCAGAGCTAGCCTTGAGACCAGTGCAGTTAGCCTGGAGACTAGCAGAGTCAGCCTGGAGGCTAGCAGAGTTAGCAAGGAGACCAGCACAACCCTAACTGGAATTTAATAGAGTGGGTCCATAGTGTACTCATGCAATGTGTGTGTGTGTGAGAGAGAGAGAGCTGGAATGTGGGGCCGTTGTGTCGTTTCAGTGTGTTTCTCACAGTGGTGTTCTCGGGATAGAATTCCCAGAAAGATTTTTTGCAGACTCTCCATCCCGTGTGTGTGTGTGTGTGTGTGTGTGTGTGTGTGTGTGTGTCTTAGTTTCACAGGGGTGACGGCATGACCAGGAAGAGAGAAAAATTTGTGTGTGTGTATGTGAGTCCTAGTTTCCCAGTAGGTGGCGTGACCTGAGATAGACAAAATGTGTGTGTGTGTGCGTGTATGTGTGTGTGTGTGTGTGTGAGAGAGACAGAGTGCGAGAGAGAGTAATGACACAACTCAAAGTCAAAAGCATCTTACAAGCACACACACACACACACACACACACACAATCTCCCTGCTCTCTTCTGGACTGTGCTATCTTGTAGGCAGCTGTCAAACTCCCCTCCCATCAGTGACCAGGGGATGAGACACACACACACACACACACACCTACAGACCATCCAATTATCAAATGCCAGCTAGCCTTCAAGAAGAACCTTGGCAATAGAGTAAAAGCAGTAACCCCTGGTGAGTTCTGTGTGTGTGTGTGTGTGTGTGTGTGTGTGTGTGTGTGTGTGTGTGTGTGTGTGTATGTGTGTGTGTGTGTGTGTGTGTGCTGTGTGTGTGTGTATCAATTATCTTCTGGAAGCCCAAGGCTACCCAGCATGCTTTGCTTACTCAGGGCAGTGTGAGACTGCACACGCACACATGCACACACACAGACTCACACACACAAGCACTCTCTCTCTCTGTATCTCAGAGACTCCCTCACAGACACACACATCAAATATACACACATTGCCACTTTCCACGCACATACACATTCCTAGCACTGGGACTCATTAAAAGGTCTCTCATCTCTTATGTTCTGTTAATGAGGTTTCACCACAGCCAAAACTTTCAATTCTCTTTCATTTCCACCCACTGACCGACATGTACACACACACACACAAACACACGCACACATGTGCACACATACGCACAAACACACACACATGCACACACACACACACATACGCACAAACACACATGCACGCACAAAGACACACACATACACACACATACACACACTGATATAAATTTAGTCAATAATGACATGTATATTATTAGGCTACTTTTGGCTACCCAGATCACCAAAACAAGACACAGGCCTTTTACATTTAGCCACTGACTTATTAGGCTACATTTGAGATTGTCCACAGAACTGTCAGTCAGCCAGTAAAATGTTCTAATGAAGTTTAAATGCATTAGACCATTATCATATAGCCTAGCTGTCATTCAATGTGCCTTGGACATGTTAGTCTTTCTCTGTCACTTAAACTCACAGTCAAAAGTCAAAGTCAAAGTTGCTTTTATTGTCAATTTCTTCACGTGTACTTGACATGCAAAGGAATCGAAATTATGTTTCCCACTGTCCCATGTGTGTACGTGGACAACAGTAAAGGTCAGAAGACAATTCTAGTCCTAAGTTTGTATAAATAAATAAGTGCAAGTAGCTTAAGGCTACTTTTGCCTAGTACTACTACCTAACATAACAGGTATGACAAGACAATGAACAATGAAGTCTATGAACAGCATTCTCACATATGAGTCCTTCTTGTCCAGGTGGGTGAGGGCTGGGTGGAGGGCAGAGCAGATTGCATCCTCTGTAGATTGTTTCGCTCTGTACGCGAACTGGTACGGGTCCAGGCTGAGGGGCAGGGTGGATTTAATGTGTGAAAGGACTAGTCATTCAAAGCACTTCATGATGATGGGTGTCAGTGCCACAGGACGGTAGTCGTTGAAGCAGGACGGTGATGGTTTCTTCGGCACTTGTATGATGGTGGCAGCTTTGAAGCCTGATGGCACAATGGCTTGACTCAGGGAGGTGTTAAAGATGTCTGTGAAGACCTCTTTCAGCTCCTCTGCACAGTCCTTCAGCACCCTACCAGGGATGTTGTCAGGACCCGCTGCTTTCCGGGTGTTGATGGCAGAGAGTGTCCTCTTCACACTGGCAGCAGACAGCAGTGCAGCTCACACCCCACACAGTGATGCAGCTGGTAAGGATGCTCTCTGTAGAATGCAGTCATGATGGGTGGTGGAGTACTTCCCCGCTTCAGTTTGCGCAGGAAGGAGAGACGCTGCTGTGCTTTCTTGGCCAGTGATGCGGTGTTGGTGGTCCAGGAGAGGTCATCGCTGATGTGCACCCCCAGGTCAATGGTCAGTGGGGGGTGTTGGGTGTGGCCCCTCTGGAAGCTGACCACAATCTCGCTGCTTTCCGGGTGTTGATGGCGGAGAGCGTCCTCTTCACGCTGGCAGCAGACAGGCACAGAGGCTGGTTGTGCGAAGGTGGTGGTGTTTTCTGTGGGCGAGTGGTGTTCTGTGCCTCGGTGCAAAGAAGCTGTTCAGGTTGTTGTGCAGAGTGATGTTGCTCTCACAGCTCCGTGGTGCAGGTTTGTAGTCTGTATTGGCCTGGATGCCCTGCCATAGGCTACGTGCATCTTTGCTGTCCTTGAAGTGGGAGGTTATCTTGTTGGTGTAGTCCTGTTTTGTTTTCTTGATGCCACGGGACAGGTCGGCTCTCGCTGTTCTCAGGCCTGATTCGTCTCCGGCTTTGAAGGCCCTGTCTCTGGCCCTCAGCAGCCTGTGGACGTCCCCTGTTAGCCATGGCTTCTGGTTAGCTAGACTGGGGACGCTCTTTGTGTGGTTGTTCACTGATGGCCTGGTACAGTTCGTTCAGCGCCGCCTCCTATCGCTGTTACTGTTAGCTGGGGGTGTGTAAGTAGGGACCAGCAAGAGCAAACTTATCTCCCTAGGCAAGTAGAAAGGCCGGCACTTCACGATCATGAACTCCGCCAGAGGTGAGCAGTGTTTGCAAACTACAGTAGCATCCCGGCACCACGCTTCACAGATGTAAACGCAGTCCGAATTCCCTTAGCGAATTCTTCATTTCCGTGTTTAAAACTCTGCAGATATTGAGAATGTGTAAGAGAGCCTGTCGACTGTACACATATTACGACGTAGACTAACAGAAAAAACTTGCAGACAAACACTTGTTTGACAAACAAAACAATGCATTGTCGGGAGAGCGTGAGGCCGCTGCGTCTACACGCGTCGCCATCTTGGAACTGAGTTAAATTTGGGGCATTATCCTCGCTGTTTCAATTCTCTTATCATAGGGAAGATCATCAAACACCTTCGGAAATTGGTAAACAATATTAGCATCATCAGGGCTAGCTGGCTAGAATTCCCTTTTTGCAATCTAGTTTGTAGACATGACTCATAAATCAAGACTTACATTACTGAAAAGGAACACAAGCTAAAGACCCACAGATATATAACTGCTATATTTCCCATTTTAGTTGTGATGGGCTAAGAAAAGCCTGCAGCTAAGCACCTGTTTGGACTTCAGCACCCGGGAGAATTTTGCCTTAAATGACTAGCCGTAGCTCGCCTGCATCTCGTCTTCATTTGACCATGACTTCCTTATCAACATGAAACTCTCCAGTCAGTCAAAAAGAAGTCTAGCCACTTCAACAATTCCTCCAGTCAACATTCAGAAATAGCCTGGTGCCAGCCCTCTGCCCTTTAACCCCTGGTGCAAATAATATTTTTTGGACGTTTGGACGTTTTTGTCCAACAAATGCCTGAAGAAGCACTGCAGTCCACTGCTGTCTGAAATCAAGTGACGCTGCTTTCAGTGGGCTTCAATAGGGTTAGGGTTAACCCTAACCCTAACCCTAACGCAGTTCTACACATCACCAGTGCTACACATCACCAACCAGTGCTACACATCACCATTGCTACACATCACCAACCATTGCTACACATCACCAACCATTGCTACACATCACCAGTGCTACACATCACCAACCAGTGCTACACATCACCAGTGCTACACATCACCAGTGCTACACATCACCAACCATTGCTACACATCACCAGTGCTACACATCACCAGTGCTACACATCACCAACCAGTGCTACACATCACCAGTGCTACACATCACCAGTGCTACACATCACCAACCATTGCTACACATCACCAGTGCTACACATCACCAGTGCTACACATCACCAACCAGTGCTACACATCACCAACCATTGCTACACATCACCAGTGCTACACATCACCAGTGCTACACATCACCAACCAGTGCTACACATCACCATTGCTACACATCACCAGTGCTACACATCACCAGTGCTACACATCACCATTGCTACACATCACCAGTGCTACACATCACCAGTGCTACACATCACCATTGCTACACATCACCATTGCTACACATCACCATTGCTGTTTTTGGCTTATTAATGTAATGGCACCACAAGCTGCACATGAGGAGATTGACAGATAAGCTGCAGGTGCTTTGTGTTTTTGCGCTCATTGTCCAATGTGTTCTTCCAGCGTGTGCTCTGGGGTCCTGCAGTGAGACAGGCAACATGTGCTCTGGGGTCCTGAGGTGAGACAGGCATCATGTGCTCTGGGGTCCTGCAGTGAGACAGGCATCATGTGCTCTGGGGTCCTGCAGTGAGACAGGCATCATGTGCTCTGGGGTCCTGCAGTGAGACAGGCAACATGTGCTCTGGGGTCCTGCAGTGAGACAGGCATCATGTGCTCTGGGGTCCTGAGGTGAGACAGGCATCATGTGCTCTGGGGTCCTGCAGTGAGACAGGCATCATGTGCTCTGGGGTCCTGCAGTGAGACAGGCATTGTGTGCTCTGGGGTCCTGCAGTGAGACAGGCATCATGTGCTCTGGGGTCCTGAGGTGAGACAGGCATCATGTGCTCTGGGGTCCTGCAGTGAGACAGGCATCATGTGCTCTGGGGTCCTGCAGTGAGACAGGGATCATGTGCTCTGGGGTCCTGAGGTGAGACAGGCATCATGTCCTCTGGGGTCCTGAGGTGAGACAGGCATCATGTGCTCTGGGGTCCTGCAGTGAGACAGGCATCATGTGCTCTGGGGTCCTGCAGTGAGACAGGCATCATGTGCTCTGGGGTCCTGAGGTGAGACAGGCATCATGTGCTCTGGGGTCCTGCAGTGAGACAGGCATCATGTGCTCTGGGGTCCTGCAGTGAGACAGGGATCATGTGCTCTGGGGTCCTGCAGTGAGACAGGCATCGTGTGCTCTGGGGTCCTGAGGTGAGACAGGCATCATGTGCTCTGGGGTCCTGCAGTGAGACAGGGATCATGTGCTCTGGGGTCCTGCAGTGAGACAGGCATCGTGTGCTTTGGGGTGCCAGCATGGTGCATTTGGCTGAAGTATGAAGGGGTTTGGTGGCTGTGGTCCATTTTGCAGCAAAGGTTAGCTGGTGTGCTCAGGCGTGTGTTAGTAAAGCACAATGTGTGTGTGTGTGTGTGTGTGCGCGTGTGTGTATGAACATGTTTAACTGTCTGGAAATGTGACTCAAAATGCATTTTGCACACACACAAACAAAGTCTTTTGAGTAGGCTAGGAAGTGTGTGTGTGTGTGTGTGTGTGTGTGTGTGTGTGTGTGTGTGTGTGCGCGTGTGCACATTTGCCCAAGAAAAGAAGCCAAGCATGAGACAGTCAGACCATATGGGTCTCGTCACGCCTGTCTAAAGACACACACACACACACATACACACACACAACAGGACAGCTGATATTTCTCCATGGAAACTGAAGCTTGATTGAACACAAAATCCTGTACCGTCACACTGGAAAATCACACATCTACACTCCGAACATTCAAACACACACAAATAAATCTCCCTCCCCTATTTCTCTTTCTCAAACAAAAACATTTATGATATTAATATGTTGTTACACTCAGAGAGTAGACATGTAAAGAGTCAGAGGTGGTGAAAGCACACACACACACACGCACACACACACACACACACACACACACAGACACACAGATGTTTTCCTTGGCTTGTGCTCAGGGCAGTAGTTGGAGATCATGTTCTGAAGTGGGGATTGTAACAGCTGTTTCACATTAGCCAGTGTTTACTGCTGCCCTTACTTTCAGAGTCTCACTCTATCCCTTTTTCCCTCCCTCTCCCTTTCTCTCTCTCTCTTCCTCCCTCTCTCTCTACCTCTCTCTTCCTGTCACCCCTTCATCACTCAAATCCAAGCTCATTTTTGGAGCTTTTTATTGACAGATAAGGGTTTATTGACATGAAGGATGAGGCTTTATTTATATTATTATATTTCCTACTGTGGAGATTGTCAAAGACTCACACAGACTCACATAGACTTACACAAGGGTATCAGACCCACACATACTCACAAAGACCCACACAGACCCACACATACTCACAAAGACCCACACAGACCCACACATACTCACAAAGACCCACACA
>JAIFZK010000009.1:27655000-27657500 GCA_027481765.1 Tenualosa thibaudeaui | reverse complement strand
ACTTTGTTAATGGTTTAAAAATGGCAGTTTATTGCACCTTGCATGATGCCCCTAACACTGGCATTGTAAGCCTTTTGCAAACATTTGTGTAAGCATTTTAGTACATTTTAGTAAAAAAGGGCATGGGGTGATGAATAAAATGTACATTTTAGTAAAAAGGGCATGGGGTGATGAATAAAATGCTCCTCGATGAATGTTTCAACTTTTTGTCCATTTCACACCGGATTTCTCCTTTAAGTCCACCATTACCTGTATTTTAGTCATACAGGCTTAGACTACAGATCAGCAGATTTCTTAGCTAAGACATTAGTTTGGAGAGGGTCATCATCATCATCTCCATCTGCTAGACTCAGGGCCCAAAAGAACACACAGACTATACATGCCCAACGTGAAAACAAACAAACAACAAAACAAAACAAACAAACACAGTATTCTTCTAAAAGACATTCATACCAGTACCAGTACCTCCATATTGGTGACTCAGCAAAGTTACAGTGTAGTTCTGTGACACATTTAAGAGCTGTAAGATAAATGTATACATCAGGTTTCTCAGCAGTGCTCTAAAGGTGCTGACCCGTGCACTACAGAGCAGGGTACCTTTGTAGAATAGAATAGGAGTAGAATCCTTTGGAGTAGAATCCTTTGGAGTAGAATCCTTAAATAGTCATTACAGGCCACCTGTAACCTCACAGCCTGTCTGCTGAGCATGTCAAGGGTAGCAGCCGCTACTAAACATGCTTCTCTGTTTGAATGTGCTCTAGAGCGGGGGGTGATTGTCCAATACTGACAGGAGCCTGTTCAGGGTCCTGTCAGTAACTAGCCTACAGAGAAAGGCATCCTCCATGCGTGTGTGTGTGTGTGTGTGTGTGTGTGTCTGTGGTTGTAAACTTTAAAGCCTCATTTATCAATTTTTTCCTTTGCCCAGTTTTATAAGTAATATAACACTTTGAATGCCAGTTTTATAAATCATGACACTCGGAACGCTGATTTTCCAAATCCTGGCTTTATCTCCATGGTCTGGTGCCCCGTGGGACTAATAGGGATCATTTGAAAGAAGTTTTGCTCTTTTATGGAAGCACAATAATGTGACCACAGACCTGTCAGTGGCGCATCATGTTACACTGTGTCACTAGACCACGCCCCCTAAGGTCATGTTACACTGTGTCACTAGACCACGCCCCCTAAGGTCATGTTACACTGTGTCACTAGACCACGCCCCCTAAGGTCATGTTACACTGTGTCACTAGACCACGCCCCCTAAGGTCATGTTACACTGTGTCACTAGACCACGCCCCCTAACTTCTCTCCCAACTCAATAGTAGGGCTCACATTCACATGACTGTGTGTGTCTGTGTGTGTGTGTGTGTGTGTGTGTGTGTGTGCTGTTTTTTGGGCTGAACATGAGAATGCCTGGTGTGTCTGTCTGTATGTGAGTGAGTGAGTGACTGTGTGTGTGTGTGTGTGTGTGTGTGTGTGTGGTATTGGGGTTAGTTGACCTTGTTTCCAGTTTTTTTTGTTGAGGTGAGACAAGTTGAATGTGTCCCATAATGCCACTTTCTTATCAGAATAGGAGCAGTTTGTAATCACTCCCTTGCAGACACTGCAGACATCTACACACACACACACACACACACACACACACACACACACACACACATACACACACACACACATCTCTCTGCGGTGCTTGATTTTACAAGCCTGTTACAAAGAGTCATTCGTCTACATGTGTATAGAAAAAGAGTGTGTGTGTTTGTGTGAATGTGAGTGTGTGTGTGCTTGTGTGTGTGTAAGAAGTTAACTCCAATAAGCAGGACTTTGGATGAAGAGATTTTGTTTGAGAAGAATTATAAATTATGTACCATGAAAAGAGAGAGAGATTGTGTGTTTGTGTGTGTATGTGTATGCATGTATGTGTGTGTGTGTGCGCGTGTGCTTATGTGTGTGTGTGTGTGTGTGTGTGAGACGGTGATAATGATGATGTTGGTGATCTGACCAAAATATCTGTCTCTCGCACAGACTTCCACTTTCTTACGTTCTCTGTCCTTGCCACTAATTGGTGTTCTATTTGTGATGGGGCTATGTGTGTGTGTGTGTGTGTGTGTGTGTGTGTGTGTGTGTGTGAGTGTGTATCAGGCTATTTACTGACCATCTTTCTTCCCTCTCTCTCTCCTTTTTAACCTCTTTTCCTTTTGCACAGGTGCTGCTCAGTTCATCCCAGGTATGCTTTCAGCTGAGGGTGTGTGTGTATGTGTGTGTGTGTGTGTGTGTGTGTGTGTGTGTGTGTGTGTGTGTTTATGCCTTTGCAGCTGTAAAGGTGTGAAACTACATTAATCATTTCTGCTCCTGTACGTCAGTAGTCAGTGTTAGTCGTCGTAGACGCACGTGTGTGTGTGTGTGTGTGTGTCCTCTCTCACTCACCAATTTCTCTTGCTAACTCATTCTATTTCATAGTATTTTGTGTTAGTCACACAAATACACACACACACACACACATACA
>JAIFZK010000009.1:27625000-27635000 GCA_027481765.1 Tenualosa thibaudeaui | reverse complement strand
ACACACGTGTGTTTCTGGGCTGGTGAGGAACCGTGGCGACTGCAGCCACAGTAACTGCCTCCAGATCATCCCTGGCACTAGCTGTCGCCATGGTGACTCCCCAGACAGCCCAGTGTGTGTGTGTGTGTTTGTATATCTGTGTGTGTGTGTGTGTGTGTGTACATCTGTGTGTCTGTATGCGTGTGTGTGTGTGTGTTTGTGTGTACTTCTGTGTGTGTGTGTGTGTGTTTGTGTGTGTGTGTATTCCCAAGGGGCTTTTTAAGGTTTCCCTGAAGGAACTTGTTATCCAGAATAGTATCATGCACCTACACAGGCACACACACTTGCACACACACACACCACACATACACACACATGCACACACGCATTTACGCATGTGAGTCTCTCTCTCACACACACACACACGCATGCATGCATGTGCACACACAGATATACACACACAGATGTACACACACATCCATACACTCTCACACACACGCAGGGAGAAAACATTCTTAGTGGTAGCCTTGAATTTTTTAATGGAGAGTCAGGAAAAGATGAAGAATAGAGAGAGGATAATAAGAGAAAGAGGGAGAAAAAGAGAGGGGAAGGGAGAGAGAGAAAAGTTGGGAGAGAGAGGGAGGGTGAGAGAGAGAGATTCTGGGAAAGGTAGTAAGGGAGAGAGCAGAGGAGGAGGCAGAGATGCCTTGGAAGAAGCCCAAATAAACGGTGCGGCCAAAGACATTTACTGAACCAGTCACTCTTCTGGTTAATCCACAGTATGGAAGAGTCAATGTGCCAGAAGACCTGAAACAAAATGGCACATTGAACATTGAATTACTTTCTCAACAATCTTAATTTCTGCAGTCTGAATATATATATATTTTTTTTTGACTTGAGTTTTTAGTCCCCAAAATAATATTTTAAAGCCTCTGAGTGATTTTTAGTCCCTGAAACAATATTTGAAAGCATATGAGTGAAGCGCATGGGATGTAAAATGACCACAGGCAGCCATGATGGAATTCAGCTTCAGTGTAAGTAGCAGATCTGATACGCTATAATTGTCAGGAAAAGTCGGAAGAGAGTCGGAAACAAAAGCGTCACGGAAATACAGTTTATTTAGGGAAAGGGGGAAAGGGATTGTGTGGATGCTCTTTGAGTGGAGAGTTGGCAAGCTGGGGCTGGAGAGCAGAGCGTAGACCAGGGACGGGCAGAGGTTGCTACCAGGGGCAGGAGAGCAGAACGTAGTCCGAGGGCAGGCAGAGGTCGTTACCAGGGGCAGGAGAGCGGAGCGTGGGTCATGGGCAGGCAGAGGTCGATAGCCGGGGCAGGAGAGCAGGGCACAGGTCAAACACGGTCCGAAGTTGTCAACAGGGAAGCAGCGGGACTGGACACGGAGAACAGAGGACAGGGACAGGCAAGGAAACAGGACAAAGACACAGGAAAAGGCGGATAACAGAAATACAGGAACTTCGGGAAACAGGATTCGGGAACGGAAACAGGAGCCAGGGTCTATAATGACGATCTGACGGGGAACACTAGGAGACAGGGGTTTAAATACACAACAGAGGACAGGTAACAAGCAACAGGTGGACAGGTAATGATTGAATCAGGAATGTGAGTGAGTGGGAGGGGCAAGTGATCAGAGAGAGACCAGGTGATACTACCAGGCAGTCATGACAATAATTCAACAATATTTCACAAATAGCAGATCTGATATGCTACAATTCAACAATATTTCACAAATAGCAGATCTGATGCGCTACAATTCAACAATATTTCACAAATAGCAGATCTGATATGCTACAATTCAACAATATTTCACAAATAGCAGATCTGATGCGCTACAATTCAACAATATTTCACAAGTAGCAGATCTGATATGCTACAATTCAACAATATTTCACAAATAGCAGATCTGATATGCTACAATTCAACAATATTTCACAAATAGCAGATCTGATATGCTACAATTCAACAATATTTCACAAATAGCAGATCTGATATGCTACAATTCAACAATATTTCACAAATAGCAGATCTGATGCGTTACAATTCAACAATATTTCACAAGTAGCAGATCTGATATGCTACAATTCAACAATATTTCACAAATAGCAGATCTGATATGCTACAATTCAACAATATTTCACAAATAGCAGATCTGATACGCTACAATTCAACAATATTTCACAAGTAGCAGATCTGATATGCTACAATTCAACAATATTTCACAAATAGCAGATCTGATGCGCTACAATTCAACAATATTTCACAAATAGCAGATCTGATACGCTACAATTCAACAATATTTCACAAATAGCAGATCTGATATGCTACAATTCAACAATATTTCACAAATAGCAGATCTGATGCGCTACAATTCAACAATATTTCACAAATAGCAGATCTGATACGCTACAATTCAACAATATTTCACAAATAGCAGATCTGATACGCTACAATTCAACAATATTTCACAAATAGCGTGGCTATTAATTCCAATACAGTTCAACCAATCAAGAATATTTTCTCCAAAAACGCTTTTACTGCATTCCGTCTGATTTCCCTTTGGAGCTGCGTAACCCAAAACTGCCAAGTGCATCACATAGCTCTCACATCACTCTCACATCACTCTCACATCGCATCACATCACTCTCACATCGCTCTCACATCGCTCTCACATCGCATCACATCACTCTCACATCACTATCACATCGCATCACATCACTCTCACATCGCATCACATCACTCTCACATCACTCTCACATCACTATCACATCGCATCACATCACATCACTCTCACATCGCTCTCACATCACTCTCACATCACTCTCACATCACATCACATCACTCTCACATCGCTCTCACATCACTATCACATCACTCTCACATCACTATCACTCTCACATCACATCACATCACTCTCACATCGCTCTCACATCACTATCACATCACTCTCACATCACTATCACATCGCATCACATCGCTCTCACATCACTATCACATCGCTATCACATCACTCTCACATCGCATCACATCACTCTCACATCACTCTCACATCACTATCACATCGCATCACATCACATCACTCTCACATCGCTCTCACATCACTCTCACATCACTATCACATCGCATCACATCACTCTCACATCGCATCACATCACTCTCACATCACTCTCACATCACTATCACATCGCATCACATCACATCACTCTCACATCGCTCTCACATCACTCTCACATCACTCTCACATCACATCACATCACTCTCACATCGCTCTCACATCACTATCACATCACTCTCACATCACTATCACTCTCACATCACATCACATCACTCTCACATCGCTCTCACATCACTATCACATCACTCTCACATCACTATCACATCGCATCACATCGCTCTCACATCACTATCACATCGCTATCACATCACATCACTCTCACATCGCTCTCACATCACTCTCACATCACATCACATCACTCTCACATCACATCACATCACTCTCACATCACTCTCACATCACATCACATCACTCTCACATCACATCACATCACTCTCACATCGCAGCACGTCACTCTCACATCACATCGCATCACATCACTCTCACATCACTATCACATCGCATCACATCACTCTCACATCGCATCACATCACTCTCACATCACTCTCACATCACTATCACATCGCAGCACATCACATCACTCTCACATCACATCACATCACTCTCACATCACATCACATCACTCTCACATCGCAGCACGTCACTCTCACATCACATCGCATCACATCACTCTCACATCACATCGCATCACATCACTCTCACATCACATCGCATCACATCGCTCTCACATCACTCTCACATCACTCTCACATCACATCACATCACTCTCACATCACTCTCACATCGCATCACATCACATCACTCTCACATCACTCTCACATCACTCTCACATCACATCGCATCGCATCACATCACTCTCACATCACATCGCATCACATCGCTCTCACATCACATCACTCTCACATCACTCTCACATCGCATCACATCGCTCTCACATCACATCACTCTCACATCACTCTCACATCACATCGCATTTCATCACTCTCACATCACTCTCACATCGCATCACATCACATCACTCTCACATCACTCTCACATCACTCTCACATCACTCTCACATCACATCGCTCTCACATTGCTCTCACATCACATCACATCACTCTCACACCACATCGCTCTCACATCACTCATCACATCACATCACTCTCACATCACATCGGCATGTGAGAGTGATGTGAGAGCCATGTGTGTGAGAGTGACGTGAGTGATGTGAGTGATGTGATGTGATGTGAGTGATGTGATGCGATGCGATCACATCACTCTCACATCACTCTCACATCACTCTCACATCACTCTCACATCACATAGCTCTCACATCACTCTCACATCACATCGAATCACATCAATCTCACATCACTCTCACGTCACTCTCACATCACTCTCATCTGATGTGATGTGAGTGAGTGATGCGATGTGAGAGTGATGTGAGAGCGATGTGAGAGTGATGTGATGTGATGTGAGAGCAATGTGAGAGCGATGTGATGTGAGAGTGATGTGAGAGTGATGTGAGAGTGATGTGATGCGATGTGAGAGTGATGTGAGAGTGATGAAATGCGATGTGATGTGAGAGTGATGTGAGTGATGATGATGATGAGAGTGATGAAATGCGATGTGATGTGAGAGTGATGTGATGTGATGTGAGAGTGATGAGATGCGATGTGATGTGAGAGTGATGTGATGCGATGTGATGTGAGAGTGATGTGAGAGTGATGTGAGAGTGATGTGAGAGCGATGTGATGCTATGTGATGTGAGAGTGATGTGATGTGATGTGAGAGTGATGTGAGAGCGATGTGATGCGATGTGATGTGAGAGTGATGCGATGTGATGTGAGAGTGATGTGAGAGTGATGTGATGCGATGTGATGTGAGAGTGATGTGAGAGCGATGTGAGAGTGATGTGATGTGATGTGAGAGCGATGTGAGAGTGATGTGATGTGATGTGATGTGATAGTGATGTGAGAGCGATGTGAGAGTGATGTGATCGCATCGCATCACATCATCACATCACATCATCACATCACACCACATCACATCACATCACATCACATCACTCTCACATCGCTCGATGTGATGTGAGAGTGATGTGATGCGATGTGAGAGTGATGTGAGAGCGATGTGAGAGTGATGTGATGTGATGTGAGAGCAATGTGAGAGCGATGTGATGCGATGTGATGTGAGAGTGATGTGAGAGTGATGTGAGAGTGATGTGATGTGATGCGATGTGAGAGTGATGTGAGAGTGATGAAATGCGATGTGATGTGATGTGAGAGTGATGTGAGAGTGATGTGATGTGATGTGAGAGCGATGTGATGTGAGAGTGATGTGATGCGATGTGATGTGAGAGTGATGTGATGCGATGTGATGTGAGAGTGATGTGATGCGATGTGATGTGAGAGTGATGTGATGCGATGTGATGTGAGAGTGACGTGCTGCGATGTGAGAGTGATGTGATGTGATGTGAGAGTGATGTGCTGCGATGTGATAGTGATGTGAGAGTGATGTGATGCGATGTGAGAGTGATGTGATGCGATGTGATAGTGATGTGAGAGTGATGTGATGTGATGTGAGAGTGATGTGAGAGTGATGTGATGTGATGTGAGAGTGATGTGATGTGATGTGAGAGTGATGTGATGCGATGCGATCACATCACTCTCACATCGCTCTCACATCACTATCACATCACATCACATCACATCGCATCACATCACTCTCACATCACATCGCTCTCACATCGCTCTCACATCACTCTCACATCGCGTCACTTTGGGATCCCTCAGTTGATGTATGTTTCCTGTATGTTTATTGGGCATGCCAGAGACCCCTGTTTGCTGATTGGCCTGCCAAAATTGTGTGGAAGGAAACCTAAGCTTTAGGAGAGATCCCTGACGCAGTGCTGTAGCAAAAGTCTGGCTAGCCTAAACCTGCTGTGATGGCCATTTCAGTGGAGTCTGTAGTATGTCACACGTGCTTACTGCAGTTGACTTGTAGTTGGACAGGACTTGTGTAAGATCTAAAAACAGTGTTTGCTTTTAAGCACAGACAAAAGGTTTGAATCAATTGAAGGTTTTTGGGAAATTTATTTAAAAATTGTAGTTTGTGTTCAGAGTTTCAAGGAGGTTTTAACAACAGTAAAAAAACTGAAATAAAAATACTAGTATGCCTTTGGACCATTACATATCAGTGTGGCTAGCAGAGGAGCTATTTTTAGTTATGCACACACACACACACACACACACACACTTAGCCTTGTAGGCTGTGCTTTGGGCAGATGACCCATATGTGTCAATCACAGTCAGTTCCAGACATCCTGACAGCATCATGCACACCACTGCATCCTAGACACACACTCTTCACTGCATTCTAGACACACACTCTTCACTGCATTCTAGACACACACATGCACACACACACCACTGCACTGCCCCTCAGACATATTCCCTGCCCCCTTTGAAAAAATATCTGCCCTATGACCCATCCCATTAAAACTAAGTTGTCTCTCTCTGTTTGTTGTCACTGACATTTACATTACATTACACGCTCAAGCGCACAACAATAGCAGTTGAGATTCGAACCCACAACATTTTTCAGGCTACTTACATGCTAGCCAGGTCCTTTAACTGCTACGCTACCACTGTCCTCCCTCTAATTAGCCTATGCCATTTTTTGCCAATTAAAACCTCTTAAATCAGAGTAACCTACATGAAATTGATGAATTCTTGTGTCTCTTCTGAGCCCCGAGCCCTCAAAGACTTAACTGGCATGAATCAATCATGAAGCCAAGGCAGTTAAGTCAGTCAGTATGTCAATTAACTCTTTGGGTTTGGGGTGATGTGTGTGTGTGTTGGGGGGCATTAGGATTAAACCATTAAATTAATTGCTATAAAAATAAGATATCTAACAACCTGTGAAAATACACCAGAATGCAGGAAATGACATCTAATTTTTCAAAAGATTTCTGGGGGAGAACCCCTAGGCCCCTATACATGAGAACCCCTAGGCCCCTATACATGAGAACCCCTAGGCCCCTATACATGAGAAGCCCTTGGCCCCTATACATGAGAACCCCCAGGCCCCTATACATGAGAACCCCCAGGCCCCTATACACAAGAACCCCCAGGCCCCAATACATGAGAACCCCCAGGCCCCTATACACAAGAACCCCCAGGCTCCTATACATGAGAACCCCCAGGCCCCAATACACAAGAACCCCCAGGCCCCTATACATGAGAACTATGTTGTCCACACTGCATATGTGCAACAGTGCTGTTTTGCCCCCTCCCAGCGAGCCTAATGCCCACCCAAAGATGACACAACCACTGAAGCATCTCTATATTCACATTATTCAACCACACCTCTGGTGCTGAAGCATCTCTATATTCAGTCTGGAGGTCCATAATAATCCCATGGACCATAATTCCATAGGATGCAGGACACAGGGAAACTGCAGGCCAACACACTTACACACACCTCATCCTACATAGCATGGCTAATCACTATTTATGTGTGTGTGTGTGTGTGCACTCACTTGTAGGGATGCTAGATACAGGATGCGTGTGTGTATTTGTGCACAAAAAAAACTCAATAATGATGATAATTAGTGTGTGTGAGTGTGATCAGTTGTGTGTAAGTGGGCACATATGCAAAGAAAACCTCAAATGTTGACTGTGTGTGTGTGTGTGTGTGTCAGACTCGAGAGCAGGCGAGGGTGTTCAGCGGTCAGTGGACCATGCGGTGATCGGAGGTGTGGTTGCCGTGGTGATGTTTGCCATCCTGTGTGCTCTGATCGTTCTGGGCAGATACTTTGCCCGGCACAAAGGTGAGTGGCCTGTTGCCATGGTAACGCATGCATCTCTCCTGCTCATCTCTCTTTATCTGTCTCTCATGCACTTAGTCTGTCATCCCCCCTCCCTCTCTCTGTTTCACTCCCTCCCTCCACTCTCTCTCTCTCTCTGTCTGTCATCCTCCTCTTCCCTCCCTCTCTCTGTCTCACTCCCTCCATCCTCTCTCTCTCTCTGTCTGTCTCCCTCCCTCCACCCCCTCTCTCTCTCTGTTTCACTCCCTCACTCCCTCCATCCTCTCTCTCTCTCTGTCTGTCATCCTCCTCTTCCCTCCCTCTCTCTGTCTCACTCCCTCCATCCTCTCTCTCTCTCTGTTTCACTCCCTCCATCCATCCTCTCTCTCTCTCTGTCTGTCATCCTCCTCTTCCCTCTCTCTCTCTGTCTCACTCCCTCCATCCTCTCTCTCTCTCTGTTTCACTCCCTCCATCCTCTCTCTCTCTCTGTCTCTCTCTTCTCTCTCTTTTCATCTCACTCTCTCTTCTCTGTAAGGACAAAACTATCAGCAACTTTCCCATTTATTTGTGCTGTTAGCCCTGTGTAAACTCATGTGTCACTGTGTGTGTGTGTGTGTGTGTGTGTGTGTGTGTGTGTGTGTGTATCAGGTACCTATTTTACCCATGAAGCCAAAGGAGCTGATGACGCTGCAGATGCAGACACAGCCATCATCAATGCAGAGGGCGGAGTCAGTAACTCGGATGAGAAGAAAGAGTACTACATCTGATCACCACTGGATGAGGGGGGTCAAGGGTCGGGGGTCAAGGTTTTTTTTTTGGGGGGGGGGGGCACTTGTCGTCATGTCTTCTTGTTTTCTCTCTGTAGGCAGTGTGTGTGTGTGTGTGTGTGTGTGTGTGTGTGTGTGAGGCAGAGGGAGACATCTCTGTAGGTTGTCATGGCGATGGTATCCATGGGAGGGGCTCTTTTCTGGGACAAGTGTTCCATCAAGAGAGGAGGGAGGACTGCAGGGGGTGTCTCTGGTGTGTGTGTGTGTGTGTGTGTGTGTGTGTGTGTGTGGCTCATTCCATAGGGTGCAAAGGGGGGTGGCAGTGCTCAGAGATGTGCTGATTGGGAGGGGTGATCTGTGAGCACTGTCTCAAGGCCTGCTGCACCAGTGTGTGTGTGTGTGTGTGTGTGTACGGGGGTGGAGTGCATGGGGTAAACTGGCATGGAAGGACAAATCGAATTGAATGTTCTGTGTGTTTATTAATCTTCATTAGTTAATTATATTTTTGCTTGATGTTCTACCACACACTGTAACCATTGGTAATTCCAGTCATGTTTAATTCATCTCTCCACAACCAATCAGATTGCCCTAATATGTTCTACTGTTGGAATGTTCCTTAACTCCATGGAGAACCTATATAGGGTTTCTCTCCTTGGAACCGAGAGAACATTTGCATGATTTAACCTACACTAAAGAACTGGAAATCAGAAAGATGCCTTTGGCCAGTAGAACACGTCCCTGCTCAAGACAACTCACACTTCTCATTTCTGGGCAAGAGTTTGAGCAACACTGGAGTGGGGAGTGGTGTGTGTGTGTGTGTGTGTGTGTGTGTGTGTGTGTGTGTTCAGTAACACAACCTCACCCCATGAACACTAGGCAAGTGTGGATGGGGAGGAAATACAGTGTGTGTGTGTGTGTGTGTGTGCGCGTGTGCACCTCCTTGCTTGTGATGTGATGGGGAGTTATTATTGTGTGCCTTGTGTGTGTGTTATTTATGTGTGTGTGTGTGTGATATTTGCACCATGTTTGCCATGTCTGTGTCTGCTGACTGTTCCTGAATGGATACTTATGTGTGTGTGTGTGTGTGTGTGTGTGTATGCAGCCCAGCAACCTTACATTCCCCGTCTACACACACACACACACACATAGGCACCTAGACACACACACAAACACACACACATTCATCTAGGCACTCACACACACACACACAGGCACATACATTTACACACACACTCACATATTCAACTAGGCACTCATACACACATAATCACACACACACTCTCCTAGGCACACACACACACACACACACACACTCACCTACACACTTCTCTTGTG
>JAIFZK010000009.1:27547500-27620000 GCA_027481765.1 Tenualosa thibaudeaui | reverse complement strand
ACACCTGCTCAAAGCTCTTATGAAAATAAACCAAAACAAAAACTAAATGAACAAATAATTAGGACTCAAAAGTAAATAGTAAATTCATAGCATGTTTGATTGGCCTGTGTGTGTGTGTGTGTGTGTGTGTGTGTGTGTGTGTGTGTGTGTGTGTGTGTGTGTGTGTGTGTGTGACCTTTTCTTGCATATTTGGCCAAGGCTGATAGTTGTGAGGGTTCCTCTTCTAGCTCTCTAAGCATAGAGGGCGAATAAGTGAGGAAAGATGGAAAGATAGAGAGACAGAAACAGATGAAGAGAAAGACTGAGATGAGAAATCAGTTCATAATAATAAAGAAAATCCCACATGGGAAATTGAGTCTCTGTATTTGACCCAGTCAGAATTAGTGAAACACACACACACACACACAGTCAAGAGAAGTACACATACACACACACACACACACACACACACACGGCACACAAAGAAGTAGACCAACCAAACCAAAAGAGGAGATGTGTAGGGTAGCCAGTAGAGGGAGCTCTACAGAGCCGCATATCAATGAGCGTATGATACTTTCTGTAGGAAGCCAAACAAATGTCTTAGCTAAGCAATCTGCTGGTCTGTAGCCTATGTCTGTATGACTGAAATAAAGATAATGGTGGACTTAAGATGTGGATTATCAATAAAGCTGAACCATTTTAAAGATAAAAAGATAATGGTGGACTTAAGATGGATGTGGATCATCAATAAAGCAGGACCATGTAAGGTAATTGTAATGTAAGGTAGTAATTGTTTTGTCTGCTGTGTAATTCTCCAACTATGGCATTTTTGTCATCTATGACAATGACTTTGCAAACTAAACATTTTATAAAAATCATTTCTAGTTTTTGTTTTTTGACACACTTACTACTACTTTGGGTCTTCAACCATATCTCTTGAGATTATGCTGAATGAATTATACTCAATCAAATGTATGTTGAGATTATGCTGAATGAATTATGCTCAATCAAATGTATGTTGAGATTATGCTGAATGAATCTATTCTATTCTTCATTTTCATTTTTCATTCATTTTATTCATCAACATTTTTATCATTTAGAACATTTAGTCCCTTAGGTTCACTGTCATTTAGAACATTTAGTCCCTTAGGTTCACTGTCATTTAGAACATTTAGTCCCTTAGGTTCACTGTCATTTAGAACATTTAGTCCCTTAGGTTCACTGTCATTTAGAACACTTGTCCCTTAGGTTCACTGTCATTTAGAACACTTGTCCCTTAGGTTCACTGTCATTTAGAACATTTAGTCCCTTAGGTTCACTGTCATTTAGAACATTTAGTCCCTTAGGTTCACTGTCATTTAGAACATTTAGTCCCTTAGGTTCACTGTCATTTAGAACACTTGTCCCTTAGGTTCACTGTCATTTAGAACACTTGTCCCTTAGGTTCACTGTCATTTAGAACACTTGTCCCTTAGGTTCACTGTCATTTAGAACACTTGTCCCTTAGGTTCACTGTCATTTCCAGGCTTACTCAAATACAAAATACAAACCCAGACTTCTTGTTCTAGAGGTGTGTACTCAGTAAGTATACTAAGTTGTGTACTCAGTAAGTATACTATGTCAGTGGACACTACGCAGGGACTCGCGTGGCTGGATGACAGAGTGCTGCCCACAGTGAGGAATTAAAAGAAGATCCATCAAGGCAAATAGGAGCTAAAATAGTTTCTCTTATTGGATGTCATTTCCACATCAAACTTTCATTTCAAATGTACATTAAAATACATTCAATATTCCTTAACATAAGAACTAACATAAGAATCAGCCAACAATGCCAACATCAGGCAAGGGGTGTGTGTGTGTGTGGACATGAGGAAACATCAGGAGAGGTGTGTGTGTGTGTGGACATGGGGCCAACATCAGGAGAGGTGTGTGTGGACATGGGGCCAACATCAGGAGAGGTGTGTGTGTGTGTGTGTGTGTGGACATGGGGCCAACATCAGGAGAGGTGTGTGTGTGTGTGTGTGTGTGGACATGAGGTAACATCAGGAGAGGTGTGTGTGTGTGTGTGTGTGGACATGGGGCCAACATCAGGAGAGGTGTGTGTGTGTGTGGAAGTGTGTGGACATGGGGCCAACATCAGGAGAGGTGTGTGTGTGTGTGTGTGTGTGTGTGTGTGTGAACATGGGGCCAACATCAGGAGAGGTGTGTGTGTGTGTGTGGACATGGGGCCAACATCAGGAGAGGTGTGTGTGTGTGTGTGTGTGGACATGGGGCCAACATCAAGAGAGGTGTGTGTGTGTGTGTGTGTGGACATGAGGCCAAAATCAGGAGAGGTGTGTGTGTGTGTGTGTGTGGACATGGGGCCAACATCAGGAGAGGTGTGTGTGTGTGTGTGGACATGGGGCCAACATCAGGAGAGGTGTGTGTGTGTGTGGACATGGGGCCAACATCAGGAGAGGTGTGTGTGTGTGGACATGAGGCCAACATCAGGAGAGGTGTGTGTGTGTGTGTGGACATGGGGCCAACATCAGGAGAGGTGTGTGTGTGTGTGTGTGGACATGAGGCCAACATCAGGAGAGGTGTGTGTGTGGACATGAGGAAACAAAGTGTACCAAAATATTTTGCTTAAAAAGAAATCCTGATCTAGGTCAAAAGGTGGAGAATCACACATACACACACAGGACACTGTCTCAAACACACACACACATACACACACAGGGCACTGTCTCAAACACACACATACACACACAGGACACTGTCTCAAACACACACACACACATACACACACAGGACACTGTCTCAAACACACACACACATACACACATAGGACACTGTCTCAAACACACACACACACATACACACACAGGACACTGTCTCAAACACACACATACACACACAGGACACTGTCTCAAACACACACACACACATACACACACAGGACACTGTCTCAAACACACACATACACACACAGGACACTGTCTCAAACACACACATACACACACAGGACACTGTCTCAAACACACACATACACACACAGGACACTGTCTCAAACACACACACACATACACACATAGGACACTGTCTCAAACACACACACACACATACACACACAGGACACTGTCTCAAACACACACACACACATACACACACAGGACACTGTCTCAAACACACACACACACATACACACACAGGACACTGTCTCAAACACACACACACACATACACACACAGGACACTGTCTCAAACACACACACACACATACACACACAGGACACTGTCTCAAACACACACACACACACACACACATACACACACAGGACACTGTCTCAAACACACACACACATACACACATAGGACACTGTCTCAAACACACACACACACATACACACACACATAGGACACTGTCTCAAACACACACACACACATACTCACGCACACACACATACATACACACACATAGGACACTGTCTCAAACACACACATACATACATAGGACACTGTCTCAAACACACACATACATACACACACACACACACATACATACACACACATAGGACACTGTCTCAAACACACACACACACATACACACACACATAGGACACTGTCTCAAACACACACACACACATACTCACGCACACACACACATACATACACACATAGGACACTGTCTCAAACACACACACACACATAGGACACTGTCTCAAACACACAAACACATACTCACACACACAAACATACACACACACACACACACATACAGGACATTGTCTCAAACACACAAACACATACTCACGCACACACACATACACACACACACATACATACATAGGACACCGTCTCAAAGACACACACACACACAACTCTACTACACACACACACACATACACGCATAGGACACTGTCTCAAACACACACACATAAGACACTGTCTCTCTCTCTTACACATACACACACACACACTGGACACCGTCTCTCTCTCTCTCTCTCACACACACACACACTGCTCTACTGCACACACACACATACATAGGACTCTGTCTCAAACACACACACAGGACGCTGTTTATGTGTGTGTGTTTGATGTGTGTGTGTGTTTATGTATGTGTGTGTTTTCCCCATAGTGTGTTTACATTTGTGTGTGTTTATATGTGTGTGTTTCTGTGTGTGTGTGTTTTCCCCATGGTGTGTTTATGTGTGTATGTTTATGTGTAAGTGTTTGATGTGTGTGTTTATGTGTGTGTGTTTGATGTGTGTATTTATGTGTGTGTGTTTGATGTGTGTGTGTTTTCCCCATGTTGTGTTTTCCCCATGGTGTGTTTATGTGTGTGTGTTTTCCCCATGGTGTGTTTGATGTGTGTGTGTCTATGTGTGTGTGTGTGTGTTTATGTGTGTTTATACCCTCTTAATCATGTGCGCTGCTTGTTAGCCTCAGAAGGTTCTGGAAACCTTATGAATTACTTCATTCTACCTGCTTTACCACACTACTGACTCACAGACACACACACACACAAACACACACACACACACGCACACCCATGTACACACACACACACAAACACACTCAAAACACACACACACGCACACCCACGCACACACACAAACACACTCAAAACACACACGCACACACACACACACAAACACACTCAAAACACACGCAGACACACAAACACACTCAAAACACACACACACGCACACATACAAGCACGCACACACACACACACACACACACACACACACACACACACACACACTGTTGAAAGGAATATAAACTCACACACTGACAGTGTGTGACCTCACAAAACCTGGAAAAGATTCCTTTCTACTAAAACACTCAAACCTTGTTGATTTCAAGACTCAAGGCTTTCGGTGCCTTTCTGTGATTTATGGACACAAACTCTCAATTAGTCAGTGGTGTTCTGTGATTGGGTGGGAGAGATAGAGACGTCTGCATGTTGAGCTGAGCCTCTTTGACCAGTCATTAGAGCTGTGTTCAGTATGGGTCAGTCATTAGAGCTGTGTTCAGTATGGGTCAGTCATTAGAGCTGTGTTCAGTATGGGTCAGTCTTTAAATGGTGTCCATAGGAGTGCCCCCCCACCCACACACACACACACACACACTCCCCCACCCCCCATTCTTTTACAACATTTTTTCTTTTTTTACTCTTTTCAATATATCACCGACTGGACTGAACTTTTGCACTGCTCTCTTAACTGCTTATATTGTTTTTACTCAAGGACTGGACTGAGCTTTTGCACTGCTCTCTTAACTGCTTATATTGTTTTTTTTTATATTGCTGTGTTTTAGAACATGTAGTCCAATTATACTTCTACTCTGCCTGGAACAGAATCTGCACTGGACATGTACTTACACTGACGCTTTTGCACAAGGGTTACCATAGCGTCCTCCTGCACATTTCACACTACTTTCACCCCACACAAATCAGCACCCTAAAACAACAACAGACATTTTTTCAAGGCCCGTTCATAATCGCAACAAAAACGGAACTATATAAGATTAGACCTATTTGTTCATAATCGCAACAAAAACTAAACTATATAACATTAGACCTATTTGTTCTTTTAGATGCTTTTGAACTCTTATTCTAAAAACATATTTTGATAAATTGGCATGTTATTGCAAAAATAAAATCTAGGCTACTTTGTTAAAAAATACTGTTTGTTTCACATAACTAATAATAATTAATATTTATTTATAACACTAATGCCTAAGCAAAGTGTCTGACAGATTGATGTAGTGTATCATGTAGGCTAATTTGCCCCTAATGTTCTGCTGGTGGGAGTAATGAGCACAATGTGATTGGGCTCTGTACTGATCTATAGTATTTTTCTCCCCATAAAGTTTAAGTTTATATTTTGTAGCAAACTTATTCACGGATCCCCTGGCAACGTGCTGTGGACCCCAGTTTGAGAACCAATGTTCTAAAGGGTGCATATAATAGGATTTATTCTCTGTATTTGTCTAATGTATGTTGGCATGAATCAGTCAATCAGGAAAGTCTCTGAGGTGACACATTGGCATTCAGCCATTACTAACTACTGTTTCAATCTCAGGTGACTAGATTACTGTAGATAGATAGATAGATAGATAGATAGATAGATAGATAGATAGATAGATAGATAGATAGATAGATAGATAGATAGATAGATAGATCCATCCATCCATCCTTCAACGAAAGAGAAAGACAGACTCATGCCCAGTAGTCAATTTTTCCCTCCCACTTCAGGGAAGAGTTGAAAGCTGAATGGCCCAGGAAACAAATGATCTTCTCTGTCTGTCTTTTGAGCATGACAGTGACAGGAGTCTTCCACTGAACATGTAGGGGATGAACATACTTCTCTGTCTGTTTAGACTGCTGTGTAGGGGATGTTCTGAACATACTTCTCTGTCTGTTTAGACTGCTGTGTAGGGGATGAACATACTTCTCTGTCTGTTTAGACTGCTGTGTAGGGGATGTTCTGAACATACTTCTCTGTTTAGACTGCTGTGTAGGGGATGTTCTGAACATACTTCTCTGTTTAGAGTGCTGTGTAGGGGATGTTCTGAACATACTTCTCTGTTTAGAGTGCTGTGTAGGGGATCATACCTTAGTTATGCTGCTATAGCCTAGTGCCGCCACAAAAGCTTCTTGTGTAATGCTGTACAACTCTCTCTGTATGTGTGTATATACATTCATATATACTGTATATATGTATGCCCAAATTACACATTTGCTCTGTGATGTGTGAACCTAATTCACTTTATTCCTCTGTCCACAATTATCTCTGCTGAGTGTCATCCCTGCCTCATTCCGGCGGACTCCTCTCACCCTCCCCTCCTGAGTGGACTACAACCAACACTAAGGGAGGGCCATGTCAGGACGACTCTCCATCATAGAGGCCCTTCCTGGACGCCCATGCTAGGACCATCTTCCCTTCCTTGAGGCTTTGTGACCCCCCACTCACAATGGCACTGTCAAATGGACCCTTACTGTTACCCCCATGACCCATCTCACTCCTTTCAGTTTGACACTATGTCTGGCCACTGCTACACTGTCCAGCCATAATTCCTGATAACCACCTATAGTTTGACTACCATATAATGTAAAGTGGGATAATACTCCATTATGAACTATTATGAACCTTAGCTAAAACCATAGGCAACCTATAGTCTGTCATGGTTACCAACTGTCATTTTTCTGCATGACCCCTGGCAGTTGGGTTGGGTTTTTCCTTGCCCCTGTTGCTCTTGGCTGCTCCTTCTGTGAAGGGCCATGAGACAATACTATTGTAAAAGGCGCTGTATAAATAAAATTGAATTGAATTGACACACACACACACACACACACACACACACACACACACACACACACACACACACACACACACACACAGGCAGTAGACTCCATGGTGTTTGATAGATAGATACACAGATAGATAGATTGATAGATTGATAGACAGATGGATAGATAGATTGATAGACAGATAGATAGACTGACAAATAGACCGATAGATAGATAGATAGATAGATAGATAGATAGATAGATAGATAGATAGATAGATAGATAGATAGATAGATAGATAGATAGATAGATAGATAGATAGATAGATAGATAGATAGATAGATAGATAGATAGATAGATAGATAGATAGATAGATAGATAGATAGATAGATAGATAGATAGATAGATAGATAGATAGATAGATAGATAGATAGATAGATAGATAGATAGACTTTAATCATTCCAAAGGGAAATTCCATTGTTTCAGCAGCCTTACAACCATATCCAGTAAGCACATGTACACATACACACACACACACACACACACACACACACACACACACACACACACAAAGACACACAGACAAAAATACTTTCACCCACAAGACATAGCCTGAAGTAGATCTCAAGACATAAAGCCCATCTAAGTGCCAAAATGAGACTGTGACTGGTAAGACATGAATCACCACATTGCAATAGAGTATGGATGTGCATGTTAAAGTGCACCTCAAGATGTAAGATGAATGGGTGTAAAGCAGCCATGGGGTGTGATTGTCTCCGCCATCAGCAGTCCCTTGAACCCCAGAGGTCTATAGGAAGCTCCTTCATTGAATCAGGAGCTATAAACACGTCATCTACATATTCATTTAAACATATCAGCTGGGTGTTCATTTTAATGGCCATCAGTGTGCTAATGAGTGTGTGTGTGTGTGTGTGTGTGTGTGTGTGTGTGTGTGTGTGAGAGAGAGAGAGAGAGAGAGAGAGAGTCTGGGCTCTAAGGAGGCGTTTGGACGTGGGAACCAGGTGGGGGGCGGGCCGGAGGGAGGCAGCAGCTATCTGCGTGGCTAATAAAATTGCCCCTTGTCTTGACGCTTCCCTCCATCAGAAATGATAGGGGGGGCAGCTAATTAAAGCAGACAAGACTAATTAAACAGACACAAATTAAAACATTAGCAATCCATCTGGTTAAAGCTGCTGTGTAATTTTCAGGGAACGGAATAAAACACTCAGTGGGAATGAGGCCTTGTGATGGGGGCTAAAGAATGAACCCTACGTAGTACACTAATGTTAGAGAATGAGGCCTGAGTAGTGCACTAATGTTAGAGAATGAGGCCTGAGTAGTGCACTAATGTTAGAGAATGAGGCCTGAGTAGTGCACTAATGTTAGAGAATGAACTAAGTAGTGCACTAATATTAGAGAATGAGGCCTGAGTAGTGCACTAATGTTAGAGAATGAGGCCTGAGTAGTGCACTAATGTTGAAAAATGAACTTAAGGTAATAACATGATTCTTGACAAATTCATATCCTCAGTATAGAAGTCATACTTTGGTAAGAGTGGTCTGGACCATCTTAGGCTTTACCTAAACACAGTTCAGAATACACACGTTTTACAGCTTTAAAAATGTCATGCTGGTCTCAAGACTTTGAAGATCTGATATGGTTGTGTTGCATTTTGTGCTTTAATTTATAAAAAGTTAAAAACACCAAAATAAATTAATTTGTTTTTCCAATCCCTCATATTTCTTCTTTCATCCCCTGCAAACTAATTTCACACATGCTCAAAACACACATGCAAATGACAACAATCGATGTCAGAAACATGGATTCAGCCTCTGAAGAGATAGTTAAGAAAAACTTCGTAAAGAAGACTCTGAAAACACTGGATTTCACCTTTAAGACTGTGAGTATGCACAGGTCTGAACATCCACCATGTTTACTTTATGTTGGGGAGTGCTGCTCATGCAGACTGGTGTAGAAGCATTCATTTGCTTCTTCAGAAACGTCTCATCTGCCTGGAGTCTTGTGTCTAGTGTGTGTGCATGACTGTTTATGTGTGTGTGTGCGTGTGTGTGTGTGTGTGTGTCATCCCTGCCGTGTCAGCAGGAAGCCTCTGATGAGATAAGTGCTTGCCCAGATGTCTTTGATGTGAAAAGTGCACATCTTTTCTGGGGTTGTTCTCAGTAAAGGAGGACCATCTCTGGGAAATGTCATGGTATTTATCAGAGACAAAATGTCAGCTCTCGTCACCAGCACCGCCGACTCCATGACTCTGGGATGCGTGTCCAATGCCATCCATCAGATTCCTTTTATGTTTACAACCATCATTTAGCATTCTCACACACAACCGAGGTGATGGAACTGTCTGTATCACTCTTCTCTCTACTCTTCTCCTCACTCTCCCTCCCTCTCTCTCCATCTCTCTCTGTTTTTCTCTCCTCACTCTCTCTCCCTCTCTCTCCATCTCTCTCTGTTTTTCTCTCCTCTCTCTCTCCCTCCAGGGTAGGCAGTGACATTTTGTTTTGCTTTCATATATATTTACTCAACACTTCTTCTCTCTCTATCTCTCTCTTTTTCCTCCTGTTGTCATCTCTGGAGGAGCCCCTACACACACACACACACACACACACACACACACACACACACACAACACAGTAGTGTTGTAGTATAGATTCACAAACAAGTGCTGCATTGTTCTAAAGGTGGGATATGTGACACATCTCCCGCCTAGAGGCACTTTAAATGGGAGAGTGAGCTAGTCTCTCACCACACACACACACACCTACACACCTACACACACACACACACACACACACACACAATCCTATACACACAGCACCTAGAGGTGTGCTAATGCTAATGCTACTTCTTCTCTCTCACTACCAGTGAGTTTAGAGATGCTCTAAACGCCGTGACAAAAACACTCAAAGTAAAGGTTGCCAGAGTTGTCCAGCCACCTAGTGCTTCTACAAGCTTCTCGATGCTCGGAACCGAAAACAGCATGCAACAGAAATTTTATATTTATATATTTTTATTTATGCATTTAGCAGATGCTTTTATCCAAAGCAACTTACATTTTTGTCAACTATTAATTGTTCAGGGCCAGTCTCCCCTAGAGCAACTCTGGGTTAAGTGCCTTACATCAGGGCCAGTCTCCCCTAGAGCAACTCTGGGTTAAGTGCCTTACATCAGGACCAGTCTCCCCTAAAGCAACTTAGGGTTAAGTGCCTTACATCAGGGCCAGTCTCCCCTAGAGCAACTCTGGGTTAAGTACCTTACATCAGGGCCAGTCTCCCCTAGAGCAACTCTGGGTTAAGTGCCTTACATCAGGGCCAGTCTCCCCTAGAGCAACTAAGGGTTAAGTACCTTACATCAGGGCCAGTCTCCACTAGAGCAACTCTGGGTTAAGTGCCTTACATCAGGGCCAGTCTCCCCTAGAGCAACTCTGGGTTAAGTGCCTTACATCAGGGCCAGTCTCCCCTAGAGCAACTCTGGGTTAAGTGCCTTACATCAGGGCCAGTCTCCCATAGAGCAACTCTGGGTTAAGTGCCTTGCTCAAGGGCACAAAGGTGGCTGCTGGGATTTTACTTGCGCATTTATCGTAGATTGATTGGCTTGTGATTAGTATTAAAGCAAAATCAGCCCTAACATAAACCAACCCTAATCCCGGTCATAATTACTTTAATGCTTTTATACTATTACTATTTTAATACTATTACTTTACCCCACATATCCATGCTAAACTAATCCAATCTGAATAGGGCTTTAAGCACTATGGGACTAGGGTTACATAATGGGACACTCCTGCATCTCTGCACACACAAAATCCATTCGAACAGATGCATACTTCCAAAACACGCAAGGTGACGCACACACTCGAACGTTCCCCTGCATTCCTAATCAGAGTAATGATGGGTAATTGATAAAAATCGTTCCTGTGTGAATCAGGTGCGGGACGAGTCTCAGAAATGCGACAGCCATAGCACGCTCTAGTTACAGGCAGTGTGTTATCCCTGCAGCTAAAGTTATAAAATAAGCTACGCTTCTGGGAGTAGCCTATACTTTTTTAACGGACCGAATAGGACTGCTCTTTCTGATAGCTCGGAACAACCGGCTCCGCTGTGACTGGAAGGTCCCTTTCTCCAACGTGACCAGCCCCGACCTGGACTGACGAGCAAAACAGTAGGCCACGGGTTCAATTTGATTGTGCTGGGTTGTGGGTGTCCGCCGTGAACCCCAGGTTGGAACGAGTTTCTGAGTTGCTTTTCTTTATCGTTTGTTCCTACCGAATATTGACTGTTTTGTTTTATGCGTTCGAGACGCCTTTGGACTGTTTAGTATGGCATTGCTCAGACTTGTTTCCCACACTATGCCTTTCTAACTTTGTTTGCTTTTATTCTCTTCCATACAATGACGGTGTAACATTGTTAAACCATTTGATGTACGGCCACAAACCGTATTGTTTATCATTGTTTATTTTTTTTTACTTGACTCCCATGCCTTGTTAAATTGCTTGCTCTTAAGCTCGAATACGAGTGAAACGATCTCATTTTCATTTCCTAAGTACTGAAGCTATTGCGTTACGGTACTATTTTAACTGTGTGTGGAGAAATGTGATATTTGTTTTTACAGAAGGACTCTATATTGCCTATGTTACACCTTGATATGAACTGAACGAACTTTCACTTGAACACACAACACGACATTTGCACAGAGACATTACTCACTTACATCCTGAAGGGGACTGTTTATTGTGAAAGAGACTACTTGTAGTCACATTGTGTTTGTTGGTGAGTGAATCCCAGCACCGAACCCTTGCGATGTCTCGTTATCTTTAATTTAAATTTCACCCAAGTTAAAAGTAACAGGTTCAGTAAACATTTTTGTGAATGAATGAATCTATTGAATCCGTTGTTTCCCATTACCCTAATTCAGTACGTCAGACTGTTACATAAAAATGACAACCACGAAGGGACATTTGGGTGAAATGAACATAAGTAACAAGTCTGCACAAACAAGCACCAACCCTTTTTAGCCCAGACGGATTCAGAAGAAGCCACTGCACACAGCCAGAACCCCACACAACCCTTTCAGTTTTTCAGGGCGCCTAACGCTGCAGTGTCATCTGACATTCCCCGCCACCCCTCTTGTCATTGAAACTACATGTAGGCCTACATCCACCCTTACTGGATCAAACCCCTTTGTCATTGAAACTACATGTAGGCCTACATCCACCCTTACTGGATCAAATCCCTTTGCACTCACTCATCTTGCACCCATTCAGCCCACAGTCAGTACCACATGTAGTTTAGAGAATATGGAGCTGATTTGTTTGAATCCCATGAAAAAGCCCCCTGAGATCCCAAGCATCCGTGCTGTGAATCTACCAACTACCGTACTTCTGGCCCAAATCAAAACCAAGACAGTGGGGAAAAGGATGAAACCACCTGAATTACTCAAAAAGTTGCTCATTTAGAATTGGTGTAGCTTCATCACAATCTTAATGAACAACAGCAGCACATAAGAGCAGAACTGAAGGGAGACATAAGGAATACTTTATATCATGAAGTCAAACTGATGTATGAAGCTGGGAAAAATTATACATTGACCGCTTTGAACTCCCAGATGGAATATCTCCTAACTCAAACTTCCTCAAGCTTAAACTGACGCTTAAAGCGTGTGCAAGAAGAAGTTCTGAGGATCGTAAAGGACATGCTGGCACCCTTGCAAGCAGCTATGGAAGAGCTGTCAGTGAGAGCCATATGTCAAGCTGAACAGTTGGCCAAAAAGCCACTTTGCCTGTTCTTACTGCCATCAGGCGGAATAATCTGGGCCCCGTAGGCCACAGTCAACATGCTGCTGCTGCTGCTGCTGGCTGTACTAGTGAATATCCTTTTCAGTCCACAATGCATCCATGCCTACCAGTGAGAGTTTCTATTGCTCCAGTTGATACATACTTCACAGCTGATCTGGGTCGATGGCTGGCCGCTAAAAAGCCTATTAAGCTAGAATTTCCATCTTTTGGCACAAGAGGGGATAATTCTGATCCGCTTTGTTACCTTGAAAAATACCAGGACTGTCTTGCGCTCAATCCACTTACCAATGAAGAGGTGTTGGCTACATTGAGGAATGTTCTTCATGGCGTGGTCTGTGAGTGGTGGGCATTAGCTAGACTGTCCGATATTACGTGGGCAGAATTGGAAGCCAGTTTCCTCTCGGCTCTCCTGGCTGAAGACTATGCCGATGAACTGGCAGAGAGGGTACACACTCGAGTTCAAGCTGAAGGTGAGAGTATTTGAGACTTTGCATATTCCTATTGTTCCTTACAGGAACGGTCCTTGCAGACGCTGGAAACCCACCATCCAGGAAGGTGAGACATTAATCTGTCTTGCCTCTCTGTCAGTGTCACCCGCTCTCTCCCTGATCCACTTGCCCCACTCACTCACGCTAATCTTGCAATCATTACTTCCACCTGGTGCTTGTTACCTGTTGTCTGTGTTGTATTTAATCCCTTGTCTCCCAGTGTTCTCTGTCAGACCGTCCGCGAACCTACTGCTACTTAGGCAAAGCATTTAAAGACCCTGACTCCTGTACCTGTTCCTGTGTTTCTGTGTTTCTGTCATCTGCCTGTTTACCTGCCTGTCTTTGTTCTCTGTTCTCCGTCTTCTGATTGATTGCCTCCCCGCTGACAACCCCTGACCGACTCGACCTCCGCTCTGCTCTCCTGCCCCTGGTTTCGACCTCTGCCTGTCCACGACCTCCGCTCTGCTCTCCAACCCTGGTATTGACCTCTGCCTGTCCTCGACCTACGTTCAGCTCTTCCGCCCCGGCTCCTGACCCGCTGCCTGCCTATGACCTACGCTCTGCTCCCCAGTCTCGGTTACCCGACTCTGCATCCGAAGAGCATCCACACACTCCCTTTCCCTTTATCCCAAATAAACTGTTTGTACGTGACGCTTTTGGGTCCGACTCACTCTGTTCTGTGACAGAACGGTCTGACCAGAACATGGACCCAGCGCACGATCCTGCTCTTTCTGACCGAGACAGGTCAGACTCTCTCACCGCCATGCGGCGTCTGGAACATTCGGAGAGGGAGATAAGCCGCTTGCCTCTCTGCTACAGCTTGGGCAGCAACAACACCAGCAGTCCCAACAACGACAGCAGCAGATTCAGCAGCTACAGCAGCAGCTGACGGGGCTCTCGCAGCTCATGACCCGGATGGTGTCTCCAGCCACAAACCCTCCTGTCAGCTTGCCAGACATGTCCGCCCCTGCAACAGGAATCTCCACCGTAGGTTTTCCCGAACCCCGTGTAGGAAGTCCGGAGAGGTTCAGCGGTGACCCCAGCGGTGACCCCGCCCAGGTCCGGGCTTTCATCACCAATTGCCGCCTGTTGTTCAGTCTGCAGCCGAGGAACTTCTCCACCAAGGAAGCCAAGGTGGCGTACACAATCAACCACCTGTCTGGACGAGCACGGCTGAGTTTGAGCGCCGCACGTCAGCGTGTGCTTCCTTCAGCCTGTTCTCTGATGAACTTTTAAAGGTATTTGACACCGGCATCTAAAGATAAATACAGTTTTTTAAATGACTCACCTGGGCTGAATGACTGGGGGCAACCTCCACTTTTTTTCTCGTCTGTGTGCCTAGTGACCCTGAACTTTTTGCAAAAGATGAAAAATTTTGAGGGCTGGCAACACGGTGTCGAAAAGACTCCGTTACAAGGTCCAGATAAGGAAGTGCTCCTAAAGCAGCTACACTGTTTGCACTTCGCAACTTGGGCGCATTGAACAACTAAAGCACAAAATCTTCCTGACACATGATGAGCCCTTTAAACAAAAGCCATACAGAGTGTCCCCCTCCAAGTCACAGGTTATGAAAGAAGTTGTTGATGACATGCTAGCCAAGGGAGTTGACACTGCGGAGTCGCCAGGAGGAAAGGACGGATAGAGCTGGGTATCATCAGCATAGCAAGAGAAGCCATGGGAGTGGATGATCGCGCCCAGCGAGGTTGTATACAAGGCGAAGAGTAGGGGCCCCAGCACAGATCCTTGGGGTACTCCTGTGGCGAGTTTGTGAAGTGCCAATGTCTGTCCTAGCCATGACATGTTGAAGGACGTCCAGTAAGATAGGATACGAACCAGGGGTGCGCTCTGCCATCGATGCCCACCCCTAGTTAGTGAAGCATTAACCACATGTGTGGCTGCTGTCACAATGGTGGGGGTTATGGCCTGAAGAAGGGTTGTTGGAATAGGGTCCAGAAAACAAGGAGTAGGCCGGTTCTCTGTGAGAAGCTTAGACACCTCTGCCTCGGAGAGAGGAGTGAATGAAGAAAAGGAAGCAGTTGGTTTAGAGAAGCTTGGAGGAGGAACCTCTGTAGATGGGTTAGAGAGCTGACTACAAATTACGGCAACTTTGTTAGTAAAAAATGCAGCAAAAATGTCAGCTGTGAGGTTAGTTGTGGGCGGTGGTGTGTACTTGCACATTTACAGCAGGTCGATTCACACAGGGACATTTGTCTGGACCTTAAGTCAAGATAATCTTCACTGGCACATTCAGTCTCTGGTATTAAATACTTAACCCCACATCCCTATGCAAAATTAGTCCTGTCCGAATAGGACTTTAGAGTGATGGTGTAACACTAGTTCACACTGATGGTGTAATCAGTGTTAAGAGTGATGGCGTAATCAGTGTTAGAGTGATGGCGTAATCAGTGTTAGAGTGATGGCGTAATCAGTGTTAGAGTGATGGTGTATCACTGGTTCACACTGATGGCGTAATCAGTGTTAGAGTGATGGTGTATCACTGGTTCACACTGATGGCGTAATCAGTGTTAGAGTGATGGTGTAATCAGTGTTAGAGTGATGGCGTAATCAGTGTTAGAGTGATGGTGTATCACTGGTTCACACTGATGGCGTAATCAGTGTTAGAGTGATGGTGTATCACTGGTTCACACTGATGGCGTAATCAGTGTTAGAGTGATGGCGTAATCAGTGTATCACTGGTTGATGGTGGCGTGATGGTGTATCACTGGTTCACACTGATGGCGTAATCAGTGTTAGAGTGATGGCGTAATCAGTGTTAGAGTGATGGCGTAATCAGTGTTAGAGTGATGGCGTAATCAGTGTTAGAGTGATGGCGTAATCAGTGTTAGAGTGATGGCGTGATCAGTGTTAGAGTGATGGCGTGATCAGTGTTAGAGTGATGGCGTGATCAGTGTTAGAGTGATGGCGTAATCAGTGTTAGAGTGATGGTGTATCACTGGTTCACACTGATGGCGTAATCAGTGTTAGAGTGATGGCGTAATCAGTGTTAGAGTGATGGCGTGATCAGTGTTAGAGTGATGGCGTGATCAGTGTTAGAGTGATGGCGTGATCAGTGTTAGAGTGATGGCGTGATCAGTGTTAGAGTGATGGCGTGATCAGTGTTAGAGTGATGGCGTGATCAGTGTTAGAGTGATGGCGTGATCAGTGTTAGAGTGATGGTGTTAAGAGTGATGGCGTAATCAGTGTTAGAGTGATGGTGTTAAGAGTGATGGCGTAATCAGTGTTAGAGTGATGGTGACTGACAGAGTCCAGTTAAAGGGACAGTAACCCCTGGAGTAACTCATGGTTAAGTCCGATAGGGAACCTAGGAACTGAACCAAGAACTACACTGGGATCTAAACTAAGAACGATGCTTGGAACTGAACTAACACCAGGTGCTGAATATACCCACTACAGTACACCACCTCTCCTTCAGCACAGTTTGAAACTGGGATCTAAACTAAGAACTACACTGGGAACTTAACTAAGCCTAGATGCTGCATGTACCTACTACAGTACTACAGTTCTTAGTTCTAGCTGGGAACTGAACATACATGACTGTCAGGATGCAGCTCAGTTCCTTACCTACTGCATTGCACCACCCTCTCCTCCACCCCCCACCGCTGGAAGAACCTCTGGGACTTCAGAGGCCTTCAGGTCGCCTCCACCTGGGGAGAAACAGTTGCCATCTGCATAGCAATTTCAGAGGAGTGGAGGATTATGTGTGTGTGTGTGGGTGTGTGTGGGTGTGTGTGTGTGTCTGTGTGTGTGTCTGTGTGCTTTCAGAGGAAAGGCAGAGTGTTTAGTAAGGAGAAGAGTGTGAGTGTGTGTGTGTGTGCTTGGTAAAGAGAGAGGAAGAAGAGGAAGACTTTGAAGGTCGGGGAGGATTAGTGTGAACCAATGAAAGAGCCCAAGGTGGAGAAGTAAGAAGGTTGGAGAAGTAAGAGTTCTGAGTTAGCACTATCTCTCCTCCTCAGACTAGATGGAGGGGGCAGTGATGCAACATATAGCTCAAAGACACACACACACACACACACACACACACACACACACACACACACACACACACACACACACACACACAAACATTTCTGTGGTGGTCAGAAGTGAAACCATCTGGAGGGCAAACTGAGTTGGCACAATTAGAGGTGAGTGGAGAGAAGAGGGGGAAAGAGGAAGAAAGGGAGAGAAGAGGAAAGAAGAGTAGTGAGGGAAGGAGAAAGAGAGGAAAGGAGAGGGAAGAAGGGAGGAGAAGAGAAGAGAGGGGTTTAGTAGAGGTTTAGTAGATTTTGAAATATTTTACACAGATGCACGTGCACACACAGACACACTGGCTTGTACACACACACACATACGCAAGGTGTGTAATTATTTAAGCCATGTCTTTGACTGCACATTAGCCTTACTGAGTGATGCATTCAGGCTGATATTTGTCTTTCATCTATTTTGTAATGGAATTTGATTTGCAACTAAAGTAGAGCATCACTGCCATCTGGTGGTTAGAAGGAGAACAGTCTGTTAAGCAAAGTAACCAGCAGCTAACACTGACCCAGACCAGTAATCCCATCTCACACACAGTACTTAACTGTAGTGCATAGCTCAACACTGATGATACTGCAACAAAACAGACCTCTCACCACAGGAACCTGACCATCCCCTTGTGACAGGATTTTACAACACTCACATAAAAATATACCAGCATACACACAACTAGTGAGACTGGGAAGTGTTCTGAGTAAGGTCCTAGAATCCACACTAACAATATAAAAACTGGAATGGGAGACATTTTATATTATTGTGTCTTCATTTGTGTATTTAATTGTAACTCCTGTGTTGTGCACTGACAGGAAATAAGACTTGTGTATGAGCACAAATGAAACAGGAAGTGAGAGACTCACTTTTGGGGCCTGGACCAGTTCATTGGAATTATTCCTCTCATTCTTGCTATTTTTGCCCAGTGGATTAATGTGTTTTTTTTTTATTTATTCTGATTTTGGAGTCTTCACAGGAGAAGTGGTCTCACCAAGATGTCCTATCTTGTTTGTTTTTTAGATACATATTCTAATTTTGCATTTTTGTTTTCTCTAATTGCTGATTTTTTAATGGACGGAGTAAGAGTTTTGGTGTACTTTCATTTTTTATGTCACACATACAGTGTCTTTTGATTGAACAGTAACAGTTAGTCCTAAAAGATAGAGCTGAATTGAGCTGAACCCTCCCTGATACCACAGCTATTGTCAACAGGCAGTGTAATAAATGCTTGAGCTATGGGCTCATATACCTAACTGTCACCATCAGGTTTCATGTCTGGGAATGTCTGGGAAACAGTCCTTGCAGAAGGTCCCTTGGGCCAGCAGGGGGGGACAGTTCCCACTTCACACGTTTTTTTATCTACAGTAGAGTAAGAGGAACATCAAAAGTCATGAGATTCTGTAAGAAGACAGCAATGTAGTGTAACTGCACCCTGTGTGATCAAATGTGGATCATACAGTGTTCTGTGAGTTATATAACAAGAAAAATTTGGTGTACATGTACAGTGTGTTTCTCAAATTCGATTATTAAATAATTATTAATTATTAGTTTACTACACTTTACTTGTTTAAATGTTTTCCAAACATGTTCATTCCTTGCACACAAACATACTCTTATCAGAACACCTCACTGTACTATATAATATAATAGTACTTCCTCTGCTTTACTTTGTTCTATGTATCTATGTGCAACAGGGTACATTTTAATAAGCCTACATTTCTCTAGTGTTTATAATTACACAAATATATTATTATTATTATTATTATTATTTTCACACACCAAAGCAGCAGATGCAGCACCATACTCAGCCTTATGATTGTTGTAGAAAATGTACAATTATCAATCACAGAATTAACTTTAGTTGCTATACTGATTAGAATAGTTTGATCACTGTAGTATGTAGATCAATGCAAACAGACTGTTTAAGGGGCTATGGCTGTTGTGAGAACAGGGTAAGTAAGGAGTTATTCAGTAACCATGGATACCTGTCTCGAGTCCAGCTTGCCACTCACGCCAATTGACACTCTGCTTTAGCTTTTTGGTAGCCACATTGTGATTTCAACTAAACAAACATTTTCTTCAAAAATCGAATTACATATGTATTTTAACTCAGCCGACCGAATGTCTACTCACATTCTATTGCTCACACCTTATTTGTGCCTGGGCTCCATAGGGATTTTCACCTTACAAACCAGGTGGCGCTAAATGCTAACAAAAAAAAACAACTCTTAGTGACCAAACTAACAGGTCTCTCCAAGACATAGTAACTAACTAACAGTAAATAATTGTACTTTTAGGTAAAACATTTTTAAAAAAATAACCCTCCCACTTTCCATGCCCAGGATGGAATAAATGGGAGAACAGTGCATGTGTGTGCTTTACTGAGTCCTGAAAAAATGTCTGCATACCCTGTGATTATGCAGGATCAGCCATTCCTTCACTGTTTTCTCAGTTTGTGCCAGGTTTGTGCTTGCATTTTTCTCTACAGAGCGCCCCCTACAGCTTCAGGCTAGATATTTTACAACACTGCTGTTTCCTCTTTCTGTGTTCCTCCGACATCGTTTTCTGTTTCTTTTTCTTTGGCTGTTCCATGATGTGTGTTTGAGTCCCCTTCGCTACGTTGTGTTTATAGCCAGCCGGTGTCTATCTGGGAGTGTGTTTGTGTGTAGTGCCCTAAAGCAATTCGTTACTTTGCGAGGCCTAAGACTCCCTCGAGAATTGGCTGCGACTCTCCGGACAAACCTTGCTTTTCCCCTATCTCCACCCAGATGGACTAGAGGGAGTCGAAACGGCCACTAATCAACCCATGAAGTGTTACAGAACCACCACAATGACTCGGCAATGAAACAATGGAATGTAGTTCTTCAGCCTTAAAACTATATTTTCAAGATCATTCTGATCTTGAACAACTCCCAATAAGTTCAATTACACTTTTGTCATCACTTGAGAGCGTTTGTATCGGCTACACTGGCACTATGCAACTTTGGACCTTGGCTAGGAACCCTGACACCCAAAAATTACAATATTTGACAGCTTTATGGCATACGTTATGGCACCCTGGATGGAGGATATGCTGCTGTGAGCTGATGCTCTGAAAATGAGAAAGCTACCACACTACAATAAATTAAAAGCTAACCTTGTAATAAAACCAGCCCATCATTTTACATTTAATTTCATACAGAGGATTTGGCCATTTGGTAGTGAGAAACAATTGCTTGCTGGAGGTACTTCGCTACAGCCACGCTACTCAAATGTATAGTTAAACTAAGAACTTTGCTACTTCTAGTGAAGCTACTACCCAAGACGATGACCATGATTTCGTCAAGAAACTGTAGTTCCCAAGGGGGCAGGATTGACCCTCTGTTGACTGGCTGTTAATGTTTCGTTGGCTTGAATTAATTTTAATGTCACGTCAAAATCAAATAACTTTCCATCTGAAACAGCTGGTACCTTGATTTTGAAATTGTTGTACACCCAAGTAAACACAACAAAGCATATCGGCTCTTCTCACGTTATTCCCTTGTAAGAGACTTTTATGTGTGACGAGGCTAGTGACTAGTCGCACAGAAGGGAATTTACTTTCTTGATGGGAGTCCAGGTATGTTAGCGACATATATACATACTGAAATAACAAGCATGTCAAGTAATTTAAACACAGTGCAGGACCACTGCAGTGTGGGCTGTCACCTGGCATGCAGAGCATCTTGATTAGACACACATGTTGCTATTGAATTCCAAGCACACAAAGGGGCTCAGGAAGGGGCTTATAAGATGGTAATACAACAGGAACAGTTATTCTCAGGAGCAGTTATTCTCAATCAAAAAGATGTAATTAGGACTTTTTTTAACCAATTGTAGCATAGCACCACGTAGTGATATGGGTAAATGCAAAAATTGGGATTTTGAATTGCCAATATCTTGGGCCGAGAAGGCGAGAAATGCACAAAATTTGTATATGATCAGCACAATGACCCCTGAAAGCAAGTACCATAAAATCTGGCCCAATGGATATTTGTCTTGAAATCCATTGACCCTCATGCATTGAAACCACTGCTCGATGCCCACTTCCAATAAAAACAATTTCTGTGAAATTTTAAATTGAGAAAGTGAAATTAAAACTAACTCGTTGTAGGCCGTTCATCAATCACACCAAAAGTTATCAAAGGATTTATCTTGAGATGAACCGTTTAAAAAATACATGTCAATGAAAATTCAAAATGCATTTCTTTGCTTCTAATTGCTCAAATTTTATTAAAGTTAACATGCAAACTCTAAAAAGCTTTCTATTAATGAGCACCAAATTTTGTAACATTACGTCACAAGGGGCGAAGTTTCTTGTGTCCAAAAACAGTTTTTGTTAAATACCTCGTCAAAAATTTTTCCCAAGCCAACGATTTTGTCTTAGTATACCGGTGTTACAGAAGCGTATTGACCCAGCCCAGAAACACTCACTTTAACCATAGCACCACCTAGTGATGCGTGTAAAAGCAAAAATTGGGATTTTGAGTTTCCAGTATCTTGGACTGAGAAGGTGGGAACTGCACAAAAGATGTCATGCACGATCAGCACAAAGACCTCTAAAAGCACAGCACATACCTTAAAAACTTCTTGCTACTGTACAAAGATGCTTTCACAAATCACTCTTACATGCTACACAAACACACAGAATGTCATTCATTCAAAACCCACATCCATTCCCACTTCTAGCAAATCATTTCCACACAAATTCTCACCTCACAACACTGACCTACCACAAACTGATCATACCAACGGTTCCTACATTTCAATACACTGTGGTGGTCATACCATGTACCATTATGTGGCACATCTAGTTAACTCTAAGAGCTGAGATGTTAATAAACTATAATTTATTCATGACATGAATAAAAAATTACATGAATAGAATTGGTAGTATTTTTTTATACTGCTTATTTTTTTGCGGCCCCTTTTCTTAAGGCCTTTGTCCCATAGTCAAGTTGTACATCATATAATTGTCTTTTACAACACAAGCACTTTTACAATACAAGGAAAAGTTCCCATAATTTGCAAGGTCAGCTGTGCCTCTCTCAATGTGCCTCTCTAAAATTGCCAGTGCTTCATGATGTGTGCTTAATGGTGTGCATGGCTATAATGGTTAGTGTGGAAGCTATATATTTAATTATAATTTGTGTCAAGCATGATGTGGATGTCCAAAACAAGTTAGATTTTTTGCTAGCAGACATTCGCCATTTCAGTCTAGAAGGTGTACTAGTTAGCTTATTAACGCTAGGTTTGCTTTATGTGTATGCATACTGTTTTCTTTATTTTAATTTCGGGAACGCACACTCACGGCACACAGATAAACTGAGGAGCACTGAAGACTGCTTTGGGGATGTTCTTCATTGACCCGTCACTACCAGAAACCCCACAGTGAAGTGAAATAAAGTCTGATTCAACCCACATACAAAGGTGGTTTCAATTGCGATTCCAACCAGATTTGTCTCGATCAACAGTCTAAGCATTGAGCTGGATTTCAATATGCCCTTTTAATCATTTGCAACATGTCTCAAACAACAACGCATGAAATGTAGAAGGACGGAAAGTAACAGATAAATGGTAACTCTTCTTTTTTAAAAAAAAAAAAAAAATTATATCGCTTGCTATAACAACGTGTCAGTGCGCTATACGGGCTCACCATCAGCTGCAAATGATCTGGAATGTTATCTCACCCAAAAAGTGCAACATCAGTGAAAGTTTTCATCCACGCATCAGATCTAATAGCCTATCCGCTGCACTGCAATGATGCACAGAAATAAAGATCAGTATTCCTCCATCTCTGATACTTTCTTGTTTGTAGCTATGTGCTACAGCCCAACCTAACCAACTGAGAAAGAAACAAACCTAGTTCTACCTTCCACGGTTTGTTTATAATTTCTGGGCATGATGTGTTAAGCTACCATAGTAACCAATGTGGATCTAAAAGATGAAACGTGCATATGCAAATTGGCAAAGCGGATCTGAGCACTTTGACATGCAATCTGAACAGTCAGTCAGAAAGATCAGATTTTGATATGCAAAAACATTGTCATTGGGAAACCAGACACTGATGATCAGGCAACTCCAGACATGTCATTGGGAAACCAGGCGCTGATGATCAGGCAACTCCAGACATGTCATTGGGAAACCAGACACTGATGATCAGGCAACTCAGTGGTGCTCTGTTGCTTTCCTTGGAATTTGGAAACATAATTGATGTAAATTTGCAAATTACTAGTCAAGTGAAACGGCTCAATAAATTAAAAAGATCGGCCATTTCAGAGACATTAAATATTGATATCAGTATCAGCCCCACAAATATTGGCTGAGACGATTCTTAAAATTATAAATGACTCACTCATAGCTGGGCATGTCCCAAAATCTTTCAAGACATCTGTTATTAAACCATCAATTAAAAAACCAAACCTTGATCCTGATGTCCTTGCTAATTACAGACCCATATCTAACCTCCCATTTGTTTCAAAAATACTTGAGAAAATAGTGTCTAAGCAAATCTGTAGCTTCTTAAATGACAATAATATCCAGGAAACCTTCCAGTCAGGCTTTAGAACTAATCATAGTACAGAATCAGCCCTAGTTAAAGTCTTCAATGACCTCCTTATCACATCTGATAATGGATATATATCAATATTAATCCTACTGGATCTTAGTGCTGCCTTTGACACTATTGACCATGGTATCCTACTACACAGGCTTGAACACAACAGGCATCAAAGACTCTGCATTAGCCTGGTTCAAATCATACCTCTCTGGTCACTATCAGTTTGTACATGCTCATAATGAGTCATCAACCCATACCAAAGTAAAGTTTGGTGTACCCCAAGGCTCAGTGCTGGTTAGAAAGTTAGAAGGTTCGAAAGTTCCTATCCTTTGAGGATGCTGAAAAATTAATACAGGCATTTATTACTTCCAGGCTCGATTATTGCAATGCTCTGTTCCCTGGGTGTAGCAATACTTGCATCAAAAACCTACAACTAATACAAAATGCTGCGCCCCGAACACTGACCAGGACTAAAAAATATGAACATATCTCTCCTATTCTTGCTTCCCTACATTGGCTCCCTATTAAAAGTCGAATTGATTTTAAAATACTCCTCCTAACCTACAAAGCCCTCAAGGGCGATGCACCAACATATATTAAAGACTTACTTGTCCTTTACCACCCTCCTAGAACCCTAAGATCCCAAAATGCTGGTCTCCTTGTAATCCCAAGAATATCAAAATCTACGATAGGAGGAAGAGCCTTCTGTTACCGTGCACCCCTCCTGTGGAATAGTCCCCCCCCCCCACATTCAACAAGCGGACACTCTCAATACCTTTAAGTCTAGACTTAAAACCTTTATCTTTACTGTTTCCCATAGTTAGGGATGGTGCTGGCAAATCATCACTTCTCATGGGTCTTTTGGAAGGGACTGCCTCTGCTGTTGCCCCCACTTGCGAGGCATGGCGGCCACTGACCATCCCTGCAGTGGTGCTGGGTTACCATGCATCATACCTTAGTTATGCTGCTATAGCCTAGTGCCGCCACACAACCTTCATGTGTCATGCCGTACAACTCTCTCTCTCTCTCTTTCAGCTCTCTCTCTATTTATATATGTGTGTGTGTGTATATGTATGTGTGTGTGTATGTATGTATGTATGTATGTGTGTATGTATGTGTGTATGTATATGTATGTATATATATATATATATATAGTGTGTGTGTGTGTGTGTATGTATGTGTATATATATATCTATATGTATATGTGTGTGTGTGTGTGTGTGTGTGTGTGTGTGTATTTGTATATATGTATATTTATGCGCATATAGGTATGCCCAAATTACTGCTTTCTGATGTTTGCTTCTGATGTTCTGATGCCTGGCCTAATTCACTATTTTCCTCTGTCCACAATTATCTTTGCTGAGTGTCATCCCTGCCTCATTCCGGCAGACTCCTCTCACCCTCCCCTCCTGAGTGGACTACAACCAACATTACGGGAGGCACGTCACGACCGACTCCCCATCACAGAGGACCTTCCTGGACGCCGATGCTGGGCCCGACTCCCCTTCCATTGTCCAGCCATAATTCCTGATAACCACTTATAGACTGACTACCATGTGTTGTAAAAGTGGGATAATACTCTATTATGAACTATTATGAAGCTTAGCTAAAACCATAGGCAACTTATAGTCTGTCATGGTTACTACTGATTGTAATTTTTCTCCATTACCCCTGGCAGTTGGGTTAGCCCCTTGAGTTGTGGATCTGCCCAAGGTTTCTTCCTAGATTAACTGAGCATAAGGGAGTTTTTCCTTGCCCCTGTTGCTCTTGGGTGCTCCTTCTGTGAAGCGCCATGAGACAATACTATTGTAAAAGGCGCTGTATAAATAAAACTGAATTGAATTGAAATATTGCATATCAGTATTTCCATGTATGCATTGATAAGTGAGAAAGAAGACCTTCAATTCTGAAGAATGGGAGTGATGTGTTGATATTTATGTACTCTAATCAGGATCCTAGCTGCAGAGTTTTGAATTTATTGAAGCCTCTGCAGACTCTTGTAGCAACCCATACCGAAAAGTGATATATGAACATATATGCAGCTAAAATATATTTAATATTTTAAAAATATATTTTAATTTGTCCACATTCAATCTATGCTAATATTCAATATAATCCACTGTCATATATTTTCAACATATATGTACACATATGTAAATATACTTACATAGTCACATGACCAAGTGGGGGTGGAGCTCTGCTGACAGCAAGGTATTGCTGCACATCGGATTTCCCAGAATGCCAAAGCCCCAGTCCACATATTGTGTTAATTTTGTCATGGAAATCATTAAAAATTCATCATTTAAAAATTAAAATACAATGCATTTCTACACAAAATTAAAGGCTAGCCATATATTACATATGTGATGCTATTTGTATTTGCTTGAATTTTTATTGATGTCTCACACCTCTGCTACATGAGAAGGTTCTGCTGAGGCACTTGTGGCAATGTGACTGAATGGTTCTGTCTTCCAGTTCATGGTAGTGGCTTGGTGCCATCAGACAGCTACAGGCATTGACAAGTTCCCTTTTCCAACATTTACTAGTTAGCTATAACTACAACATTCTTGTGACCGTGTTCTTGTCAGATTAGTTTATACTGAAAATTTACCTCACTTAGTAGTGGTAGTGAGGTGAAACATTAGTATAAATCAATCAGATTTTTCTGTATCTCTCGCTCACAGTGCCCAAATTTTTGTGACACTTTTGAGTGTACAGCAGGCCAGCGGTAACTGATCAAGCAATCACAATGAGATAAGAATGAAATCATGGTTGCAGAGTATAAAATATATAATAGGTTGCAGGCGGTGACCTATATTTGCATAGATTTTTTCCCTTGATTCTTCTGTGTGGGAACTCACACATGCACTGTTGGAATGGTAACCACAAATCAGAAAGATGCAAATGTCTGTAGGGTGGAATGTAAAAGTCCTACCCATCTAGTGTCAGTCAAGTGCTTTTGCTCATCCATTTCCTCTTCATAAAATTTGATAACAAAAAAAGAGCTGCTGCAGTGTAACTCACGGTAACCATACAGTCTATGATGTCACAAAAAAAACCCAACTGGCAATCTTTAGACATCCACCGTTGAACCATGCCATGCTTTGACCAAGGCACAACCCTAGGTTAACTCTAACTCTGTCTTGACTCTAGGGGAGATTTGCCCAGAAGTAATTGAAATTTGAGAAAAATTTAAGTCGTTTTGGATAAATGCATAAACGTAAATGTAACATCATGGTGACGTCCACTTTCTGACAACGTTTACACTTATTTGGGCCACTAAGCTAGATCACTTGAAGCTAATTTTGTTTACTGCTGGCAGTAGAGATTAAGATAACAAAGGGAATGTTAAAACGTAAACTTTGTGGGAATTCTCCCGGGCGATTTTGTCATAAAATTAAAGATACGAATTTTTAGGCCATCTGTTCACAGTAGCCTGTGCTTGACTTCAGTGGCCTACAGGTGTGCTGGTGTAATTGCTGCAAACAACATCATTTTGCATACTTCATCTTAATCTTAAAATAATCTTACACTCTCTGACTACCAGGCACGTATGCAAACTGGGAACATTCTGCTTTGTACATTTCATTTAACATACCCGACCAGTTGAACAAGTATGACCAAGTAAATGACAACCTGTTTACGTGTAAAAGTTATATTTCTCATAGCCCTGCCCAGACCTACTACCAACCCTGCCTACAGTTAAGTTGTAGCAACACTGTAAACACATACCACATTTGTCATAGCAATGATTATTTGTATTTGCTTGAATTTTTATTGATGTCTCACACCATCAAGCAAATGACACTGTAGTCTTTGGGTAATAGATGCTAACACTGATGCCGTGCTCTCTGCTACATGAGAAAGTTCCTGAGACTATATTCTAATACTCTGAAGATTTAAGAGATAAGAAAGTGCTCCCATGGCTTTTAATTTTCTAGTTCTACCTCTACTTTTACTTTCTAGATTGCAACTTTAAGGTCAGATAAGTTTTGTTCACAGTCAGGACACATTGGAGCCAACACCTGATGAAGGATTATGTTTTAGAGGAGTAGTTGCAAAGGTTTTAGAGGCAAAACAAATATACGCACACCAAATGTCATGGTACTATATTTCACATGGTGTCATGTTTATTACCCTAGGCGGGACCAAAGGGCTTCTGTGGGAGTGGAGACAGGGGCAGCGTATCAGATCAACAGATATATACTGTTACCAAAAAAAGTTGAGTCCCAGTGTCTCTGAGAACACACACACTATCTTGCTTTTTAATTTCATCAATCTGTGGAATGTTATGAGGGAGTGCCCGTCAGAAGATTGACCTGGAAAGTGAGTAAACTAAACTAAATTTATGCCCACTGCTTTTTTATGAGTTTTTATGTGCCACAGAGTAGATGATCATTTCACAGCTCTAATTTCATCATTGTTTCACTTTTTCTAAATATAGTTTGCTGTTCTGTATGTGTCACCGTCTTCTACATGCAATGGAAACATTTTGAGTACCATCTTTTCACTGAATTTGACCAGGGGTGGCCTTAAAAGTGGTTGGTGCTGTGTACACAACTACAAAAGGTATTTAACATTTTAAATTATATTATCATTGAATTAACATTATAATCCAACTTCTTATTCTTAATTGAAATGAGTCACAATAGTAAAAAATAACACTAAGATTTAGGTTAATCTTGTGCTCTTGGTAGGGCATATTCACAATGTTTAAACCATGGACGCATGTCACAGTATCCAATTTTCCAGGAAGTAGCAAGGTTCAGTTCAATTCAATTATATTTATACAGCACCTTTTACAATAGTATTGTCTCAGAGTACTGACTTGGATAGATCCAGAGGCACAATCAGTAGTTACCATGATGGCTAAAACCATGGATAACTTGTAGTCTAAGTATCATAATAGTTCCAAAATATTGTCCCATAAAATTTTGGGACATGCCCAGACAATGACCCAATAACGCCACTGATTGCCCCGGTGTTTACCATCTGAATAGCTGAGGTGAGTGTTAGAAACAGGCTGCTACTGCCTGAACTGGTGAAAAACATATAACATTTCTATTTATTCTTTTTACAAAGCGCATTCGATACATGTTTATTTTAAAATCTACATATTTGAAAACTAGAAGACTGAAGCTTTCCAGTGGTGTTACTCATATGTTTCTAGGTCAAAAAACTCCCTAAAGGCCCTTTAAAGGCCCTAAAGTGTTAATTTTCTCATCCAGTAGAGGGAGAGTAGTCTCAGAAGATCAGTTGGGATAGGATCCCGTAAGCATGTTTAGGCTTTCATTGAGGAGATCAAGGAAGTAATTTCTGATATATTGGTGGGTGTTAATGAATCAAAGTAAGTTACAGGTTGACTGAAATCATCATATGTGGTCCACCATGATTTGAGGTTACAAGGGAGTTGTTTATTTGAAGTCTTGTAGATTATAAATCCTATAGACATAAAGTCCATAGTCATTGCTGCTTATATTTATTGGAATGGAGTGGGTCACCTCATTCTTGCTTTTTGTTAGATGGGATATAAAGGAATTTTGGATTATTTTTATTATTGTTTATAAGTGAGGAATAATATGATGACTTATATTTCATGGCATTGTTGAGTGCGGTCTTGTACTCTTTTAAGCTGTCTTTCCAAGCAAGTTTAGTGGCATACCTTGGAAGTCTATGTGCAGCTTTTTATGGTGAGCGAGGCTGTGTGGTATACCATGGGCCAATTTTTTCTTGTTTCCTAGTTTTCTTTTTAAGTGGTGCCGTGGAGTTGAATGTAGGGTGGACTGCATTTATAACATTATCAGTTAATTCATCAAGTTGGGTTGGGCTTGGAGTAGAGCATTCTAATGTAGGCCTATATTGGGTCAGAAAAGGGTCGAGGAGAGAGGGAAGTTTTGCTATGAAGTCATGTGTAATGTTGGAAGTTATGTTTCGAGTGTAGTAATAAGTAAAATTAGGTGCTACATAGTCTAATGTGATTTGTTTTTTTTAACAAAAGGTTAAAAGTTGGAGGTATTGTGGGGCACGTTGTGCAGTCCTTATCAGAGGCTGGTGGGGGAGGTGTTATGGGACAGGTTGCTGGTGGGGGAGGTGTTGTAGGGGGAAGGTTGTACAGTCCTTATCAGAGGCTGGTGGGTGAGGTGTTGTGGGTCAGGTTGTGCAGTCATTATCAGAGGCTTGTGGGGTACGTGGTGTGGGGCAGGTGGTACAGTCCTTATCAGAGGCTGGTGGGGGACGTGTTGTGGGGCAGGTTGTACAGTCCTTATCTGAGTCTGTTGGGGGAAGTGTTGTGGGGCAGGTTGTACAGTCCTTATCAGAGGCTGGTGGGGAAGTGTTGTGGGGCAGGTTGTACAGTCCTTATCAGAGGCTGGTGGGGAAGTGTTGTGGGGGCAGGTTGTACAGTCCTTATCAGAGGCTGGTGGGGAGGTGTTGTGGGGCATGTTGTACAGTCCTTATCATAGGCTGGTGGGGAGGTGTTGTGGGGCAGGTTGTACAGTCCTTATCAGAGGCTATGGTGGGGAGGTGTTGGGGGGCAGGTTGTACAGTCCTTATCAGAGGCTGGTGGGGGAAGTGTTGTGGGGCAGGTTGTACAGTCCTTATCAGAGGCTGGTGGGGGAAGTGTTGTGGGGCAGGTTGTACAGTCCTTATCAGAGGCTGGTGGGGGAAGTGTTGTGGGGCAGGTTGTACAGTCCTTATCAGAGGCTGGTGGGGGAGGTGTTGTGGGGCAGGTTGTACAGTCCTTATCAGAGGCTGGTGGGGGAGGTGTTGTGGGGCAGGTTGTACAGTCCTTATCAGAGGCTGGTGGGGAGGTGTTGTGGGGCAGGTTGTACAGTCCTTATCAGAGGCTGGTGGGGAAGTGTTGTGGGGCAGGTTGTACAGTCCTTATCAGAGGCTGGTGGGGAGGTGTTGTGGGGCAGGTTGTACAGTCCTTATCAGAGGCTGTTGGGGGAAGTGTTGTGTGGCAGGTTGTACAGTCCTTATCAGAGGCTGGTGGGGAAGTGTTGTGGGGCAGGTTGTACAGTCCTTATCAGAGGCTGGTGGGGGAAGTGTTGTGGGGCAGGTTGTACAGTCCTTATCAGAGGCTGGTGGGGGAAGTGTTGTGGGGCAGGTTGTGCAGTCCTTATCAGAGGCTGGTGGGGGAGGTGTTGTGGGGCAGGTTGTGCAGTCCTTATCAGAGGCTGGTGGGGGAGGTGTTGTGGGGCAGGTTGTGCAGTCCTTATCAGAGGCTGGTGGGGGAGGTGAACTGTTGGTGACCGAGGCAGGGACAGAACCAGCAGAGCTGTTGAATCTGTTATAAAAATGATTCAGATGATTAGCTTTGTCTAGATCACCATCTTGCCACTCTTTCCCCCACATCCCAGACGTTTGCATAGAGGAGGTGTAGTGTCCTGTTTTTCCTGGTTGAGCAATCAACAAACTGGTGGAAATTTGTGAGGGTAGAATCCAGAGGAACATGACCATTGAGATGTATGAGGGACAGGAATTAGTTGCTCTCTCCAGGTATTTATAATACATTACATCAGCATCTTCCTATGCTTTCAGATGTCATTGTGCTGATCATACATGACAAATTTTGTGCAGTTCTCGCCTTCTCGGCCCAAGATATTGGTAATTCAAAATCTCAATTTTTGCATTTACCCATATCACTAGGTGGTGCTATGCTACAAGTGAGTGTTTTTGGGCTGGATTGATACGCCTCTGTAACACCGGCATACTAACACACAATTGTTGTCTTGGACAACATTTTTGAGGAGTTTTTTAACAAAAACTGTTTTTGGACACCTAGCTTCGACAAGAAACATCGCCCCCTGTGACGAAATATTACACAGGTGGAAGAATCGATTAGAAACATGAAGTGGTTGGTGGTATACAGGGGGCTTCGTTCTGCAACTAGAGCCCGTCACCGTAACCCACTGCTGCGAGGGAGATGCCGCCAGTTCACTAGCTAGCTTGCTAGAGATGATCTCTCTGATGCATCCACACTTGCTGGGGGGGCCACAGTGCTATCTGACGCAGAGTTACTAGTCTTCTCTAATGTGTGGAAGTGGCTTTCTGGCTCATGATCCTCACCTCCAAACTAGCCATGTGTCTACACGTATCATAACTGCTGATGATGGCTGAGGAGTAGCTAAACATCTGACAAGCCGGGCCACAGATAAACAAAGTGCAAGGAGCAGAAGTCATAGTGTAAGCAGTGCGTTGAGTAACTACCAGTTGTGTTAAGGTATAGGTAGAAACAAAACGAGATAAGTGGGTAGTAATTTGCTAATTTTAGGATAATAACAGCAACTGGCGTGACACACAAATACAAACGCAGTCAGAAGAGCAAATGACACCACACGTTAACCGCAATGACGCAGTCAGCTGTGGTCCGGTGGGACAGGTGTTACTAATGACAGCCAGAGAGATTCAGATAGAATCAGATTTTTCTTGGATGTCTTCAAAATGTCATTGGTAACACCTGTGCTTTGATACTTACTGGAAAATTGGCTGCTGTGACATGGGTCCATTGTTAGGTTTTCATATAAACTGGTTTGACAAACTTATAATAACCAGGGCAGCATATCATCTGAGAGTGATGGCAGAAGAGCACGGATCATCCAGCCCTCTCACTGAAGAGAGCACAAATGTTTCAAATGAAACCTGTCTAACTACCTTCCTCCAGTGGCTGAATAGCAGTCATGCATGGGGACAACCATGTGTCAGGGTAGTATTGGTATTATTTTTTAGCACCATCAGTGGTTTAAAGCAATTCACAATTAGTTTGATGTGACATCATCAGTTATTTAAAATAGCAATTAGTTTGATGTATCCACATACGTTTAGCAAATTATTCAGTAGTGATGGTGGTCTTAAAATGCATTTCAATTTATGTATTTACCAGCGACTTACAGTACATTTGTCAACTATCAATTGCTTCAGGGCCAGTCACCCCAAGAAAAACTTTTCCCTTTTCCCAACAAAATCACAAAATGACGATTTTGTGATAAGTTAATTTGCTTGACAGAGGTAATTTCCATGACTCTTATTGACATGGCATGAGTAATGTTGCTGAACTAAAAAAACATACTGATACTGGCATACTGACTTTGCAAGTTGGGCTACTTGTCGGTAGCCTAAGAGAAACGGGACCAGCTGGGACTGTTTTTTGTAGGACAGCAATATTTTTATTCAGATTTTGCATCACTTGCTCAATAAAGTGTTATGGATTTATCTGGTGTTTTTTGCAGCATTAGTCCTACTTTTCAAACATCCGATCGGTTGGTAAGTTATGTCTGTATCGCAGTGGAGCTGCTAGGCTGTCTTGTTTAATGTATACAACTTTAAATTGATTCATATTGATAGAAAACCATGTAGCGGGTCAGAAAAATGCTCTTCAACACTGGGCATTGCGACAATTTTAATTTGCTAGAATCATTCTGTTGATGAAAAACCGTTTTGATTCTTCCTATGTTGCTAAAAAAATAATTCGACTTGAGTTAATTCACTTGAAAATCTGATGGAAATAGGGCCTTAGGTTACATTATCCACACATCCTGAAGAAAATATAATTCTCCTCAGTTTTTCAGGATTGTTGTTGTCAAGAAAATATATTCTTAACCTTATCTCAGCTTGATGAGTGCTGTCGAGAGGAAGGAGAATGACAGAATTTGGAACATCACAGACAGAATAATGAACTAGTAAAGGTAACTGAATGGTGAGTAACGAAAGTGAAAGTGAGCTTGTGATGCCGTTGAGTTAGTGCAAGTTGCCGATTTGCTGTTCAGTCCAATTTCTTTTTTACAGAAAAAAGGGAGGAATAATTTGATCCAAAATAGAATTTACCAATATCCTGGTTTCTTAAACAATTCATGATAAGGGTTTACTTATATTTATTATTAAAAATATACACACAGGACATACACACGGGATAAACTGACAAACAGAACCCTACAGTAACCCTAACCTCAGGGTTGCATATGATCGCACACTTTTAAACACTTTTACAATGCTCCATTTCTCTCTACAGTGTGTGGACTATGGATCCTGACGCTGAAGTTCTTCCCGTGGTTGAAGAGTGGACACGAGAGCAAGTCCGTCAGTGGTTATGTGAAGACGTTAAAGTGGACCAGAAATATGCCGATTTGCTATTTCAGGCGGAAGTATCGGGTGAAGAGCTGGTATGCTATGATGTCAAACTTTTGTGTGAACTTGGCATTGCACATGGCCCTTCTGTCAAAATTATAAACAGAATGAGGGCCTTGACAAAAACAACAGGACAGAAAAAAAAACAAAAGAAAAGAAAGAAAAGAAAGAAAAAGAAAGAAGAAATTGAACAGTGATACTGAAAATACCGACTTGGCAGAGAATTCAAAGCAAACTGGAGAAACATCTAAGGCTGTGCAGGATGAGGCAGCAGCATCAGGACAACTTGACAGTACCAGTGCAGATGACAAGCAAAACTCACTTAAACGATCAGTATTAACAGTCTCCGTTCAAAGCAAGAGGACACAAGAAGACAAGTTTCCCAGCATAGATCCTAACCAAGTCAAAGAGACACAAACCAAAACACTGGTGATGGAATACAAAGAAAAATCACCAGAGATACTGACCTGCCAGAAAGAGGAGGTGCATCCAGAAGAACTACCAAAAGAAATCCCTCCAAAAGAGAATAGCAGTAAGTCCTCTTGCAGCTTGTATCCATTTGACCAGGTTTCTGTGTCGCATCGTTACATCAAAGGCTATACTTTGTCCCCCGAGACAGGACCAGGCAACCTGGTTGACCCAGTGCATGAATACAAATTCATGGGACGCACAAGTGATATTGACATTATTAAGAAAAAGTTCAATAAGGAGGTGTTCAGATTTGCAGCAGGATGTATGAACTCTCGCACAAATGGCACAATTCACTTTGGTGTAGCAGATTCCAAAGAAATGATGAATTCTCATGATGAAATTGTTACAGATGCAAAGAACGGAAAAAAGTTTTGTCATGGTGAAATTGTTGGAGTCAGTGTTGAGAAGAAGGATGCCATCATTGATCACTTTAATAGCGGTATCAAATTTTACTTTGAAGACTCTGCAGAAGAAGCAAAGAAGTGTATAAGACAGCCACGTTTTGTGGAAGTCCTTCATCCTGAGAGTACTGCTTCCAACAGATATGTACTCGAGGTGGACATTGTCCCAAACAGCATTATAGTCCAGGGTAAGACATTCCATGTTCAGACATTAGATGAGGACAATGAATGGAAGAAGTCAAAAGGAAAATCTCTGTTTATCAGAGATGGTGCCTCAACCAGAGATATATATAAAAACCCAAAGGATTTGCATGAATTCACAAAAAAACTAGCCAGCTTGGATAAGATGAGAGAGCAGGCAGAGAAGAGGCCTGTCAAGAAGAAATCATCTGATCATGGTGAAAGGCTAAGGAGTCTGTTAACACATGGAGGAAAGACACTAGACTATGATTACTATATTGTTGTAACAAACAAGAGTTACTCTGAACAGTTGCAACATCTTCAGTTTATGAGTGCATTGAAATTATTCTGTGTTCTAGATTTTGATCCCAACTCTAAAGTGAATGGATCCTGCCACACCTATCGAGACTCCAGAATTGCAAATCTTCATAAACCAGAGCAATTTCATGGGGATGCAAAAACCTTTGTTAAGGATCTCAATCTGTACACACAGACTAGCTGGGTGTTTTGCAATGGAAGAGAGGATCTCACTGGAGAGTGTAATAAACCACTAGAGCCTTTTGAATGGTTAGTGAAGAGAGCTGGAGATATGAATGACATGATCTCATTTCTTTGCAACTGTGAAACTCTTCCCAGTGGAAGATTCCTTATAATATTCCTCCTTCTGTCAACTGTTGAGACCATGAATGATCCAATTTTGGAAACTTTTATGTTGTTCTACCAGCGTGTACAGAAGTCAGAGAGAATTTTAAGTCTTTGTACATCAGATACTGCTTTTAAAAATTGGAGTGTCTTCACTAAAGCTAGATGTGGCATTGACATGGCCAATGAGAGTATATTTCACCTAGATCTCAGTGAAATCAATGGAACTATACTGGAGCTGGACCAGCACAATCAGACATCAGAAAGATTTCTTCCATGTGCAGGGGGAGGTTCAGTGATACTTGAAAGGATTGACGAGGACTATATGAATGCTCTAAGTGTCCTGTGTCAAAATGAATGTGAGAATGTTTTTGATGAGAGCAGTGAAGAATTCCATGACTTCAAAATTGACACAGAGGAACAGTTCTACAGGGGTGACAAAGTGAAATGGTGGAATTTTTATTTTTCAGAGAGACCAACATCAAATCCATTCATAAGACGAGACAAGTATAAAATACTTAAACAGATGATCCGTTCCCAGACAAAAGATCCTACAAGCTCATGTATAGTAGTGAATCTTTTTCATCACCCTGGTTGTGGAGGCACCACCTTGGCCATGCATGTGATGTGGAATCTCCGGAAAGAATTCAGGTGTGCTGTGTTGAAGGATAATAGCATGGAAAAATCTGAAGTGGCAAAACAGGTGGCTCATCTGATGAGATGTGGGAAAAGTGAGAATTCACTGAAAACACCAGTTCTGCTCTTGGTGGAGGACTCTGAAGAGACAGAGAACACTCAGGAACTACAGATCTGCATGAGAAAAGTCACTGATGAGTTGTCATCAAATGCTCTTGTGATCATCTTGAACTGTTTGCGCTCAAAAAATCCAAGACTAAGATATGACCACAGTGTGACTGGTAGTCAGTATATCACAGCAACACTGTCCACGGAAGAACAAGTTCAGTTTGAGACAAAGTTTGAAGACCTGAAAAAAATTCATGAGAAACCTGACAACTTTTACAGTTTCATGATCATGAAGTCTAACTTTAGCAAGAAGTATGTAGCAAAAGTTGCCCACAACATTTTAAAGGATTTTGATATTGAAAGTAAAGAAGCACAGTTACTGTCAATATTAGCGGTCCTAAACTGCTACGTAGCTGAATCAGCCATCTCTGTATCTTTGTGTGAGCAATTTCTGGGAATCAATAGTATCCGTTTTTGGGGAACAGAAAGGGTTTTAAAGAACATGGAGCCTTACTCATGCTTACTTATAGAGTTCTCTGTTCAGGAACACGGAGTATACAAAGCAATACGTTTTGTTCATCAGTGTCTTGCTGAAGCAACTGTCAAGGAACTGGAAGCCTCCCATGACTGCTCAACCTTCAATACTGCCATCGATATACTACACTGTGACTTGTTTTTCAAAACAGGAATGGGAATAGATATCCTCATGCAGTCAGTGAAAAGCATGTTGATCACAAGACAGCGCAAAACAGAAGGGGATGAGAAAGACACTCTGTTTTCTCCGTTCATTGAAGACATGTTCTCTTCCAACAATGAATTAGAGAAAGTTGAAGAGATCTTTACTATAGCATCAGAAAGATTTGACAGAGACTTTGCTATTCCCCAAGCTCTTGCAAGGTATTACTACTTGCATGGAAAGAACTTTGAGGAGGCAAAGAAATGGGCAGAAAAAGCAATACTAATCAAAGCAAATTCTTACACATTGGATACAGTTGGCCAGGTGTCGAGAACGGAGTTGAGACAAAAATATGAGTCCTACAAGAAGGAGAGCAAAGCTCTCACCCCACAGGACTTGAAGGAGTATCTGGATATAGCAATATCTGCAACCAAAGCTTTCCAAAGAGCACAGACACTGGAGAAGTCTGATATAGCTGATGTTGAGGATGAACCTCAAGGAAGATCAAGAACTTACAACATATCAGGTTATGTGGGGGAGATTGATGTAGCCATCACTGTGTTTGATGTTGTTAGAAAGCTTCCTTTGTTTGATGACAGAGATCCAATGAAAAAACATTACTTTGGGCAGTTTTTTAAAGGAAAACTGCCAATCACAAATATACCAATAATTCAAAATGAGACCAATATTCAGTTGGTTGCCATTCTTAAGGATTATGAGAATTTCCTTGGTTCTTTAAAGTCACAAGTTGATAAATCATTTGACTTTCTTGAGATTTACTTTACTCACACAAGGGCTAAGGGCCTGTTTGATAAAGAGAAAGAGTCCAAGAATAGGGCGAGAATATCTGAACATTTTAAAACTTACATTTCACTCTTTTGCTCCACTCAGGAAAAGCAAAAAGTACACAAACCAAAACTTAGCCTCAATATGGAAATTGATGAGTGCAGAATGTTTCTAGAGGAAAACCGTGCAAATACCTTCTCAAGAATCCTGCAGTACTTGGAAAACAGTGGAGATTTGATCCAACAAATTGTAGAAAAACACTCATTCATATACCAAAACTCAGCAACAAAAACTACAAAGGACAAAATCAATCTCTTACTTGCCAAGATTGTATTGAGGGTAATTCGACCAAAATCAAAGGCAAAAAGTGTCAAGGAGTTAAGTGACAAAGATATCTTTGATCTGTTACATGAAATACTCCAAGAAGTTGGAACACAGCATCCACACCCAGAGCCTTACTACCTGGCTGTACTGTTGCTCTGGCCTGAGAGAAAAGAGATCGACAAGCACATTATCACCTACGTCAATGCCATGAAAAACGCCTCAAGAAAGCAACACTCCCATTTGTACAGAACAAGAAATACCATACCACACTTTTTCCTTGGCAAATCTGAAGGGCTTCAGAGACTGATTCCCAAAGTTACTCTTGACAGGGCTTTAGGTCAAGTAAGGCAGCGTAATGTTCTCTGGCAGACTGGAGAGATATTTAAGGAGCAATCAATAACGAGTCAACTTCTCAGGGTACATGGCACTATTGAGCAAGGGGAGATCTTTGCTGAATTAGGCAAACTGAGGATTCCTGTGCGTCCAACATTCCTTGGTGGGCTTCGCAGTGGCCACAGCACAGAAAGAGTGTCCTTCTACATAGGCTTTGCAATTGATGGACCACTTACCTATGACATCCAGAATGAAAATTAAAGAGATCATGTGGCATCTGTCCTCGGTTGTGACTATGAATAAATGATTAAAGCTGAATAAAGCTACTGCAATATCTGAAACAACCTTTTAGAATTTCCCTTCTTCTTCAGATGTACCTGAGACACTAATTCTGTACACCACCATCCACTCTAATGCATTCTTAGACCTGTTGCTATGTAGAAATACACCACAACATTCAGGATCCTGAACCTCTTCTCAGTCTCCCAAATTTTAGTTGCCCCTACTTCTAACTCCCCTTACATCCTGAGCGCTTCCCAGCTGTCCTGCTTACAGTGACAAACTCCTGTTAATAAAAATCAAACCTGCACTAACCCCTGTGGCACTAACCAACTCCACCTCATCAAAGGCTAGTCCTATCAACCAGAAGCAGCTCTTCACCCTCAGACCTAACCAGCACCACCATCCTCTAATCCATTGACTCTCATTTTGATTACCCTTCCCTTCCGCCATACTTGTCAATTCAACCTTCTCTTGAAGGATTTGAATGTTAATGAGTGGGGGAACATGTCTTTATGTCTACTGAGACAGTATGTATCAGTAGGCTAAGGCTAAATCCAGCGACTCAGTTTTGAGTCTGACCTTAGGTTATCTCCCAATCCTTCCCCATCCCAAGGGTTAGGGTTAGGGTTACTCATTTCCTGTCATTCTTCACTGTATCGAAATAAAGGCAAAAAGCCCCCCTATAATGCCCAGAAAACTGTCCTGTAGACCTATTTTTTGATACTACTTTTCATTGTAAAAATATTTTTGACAATATACAGTAAAAACTACTTGTTCTGATATACACACTCAGCCAGCCTAGTAATTTTCCTTAGTTTTATTCTTGTGCCTAATCCATGTATAGGAAACTGGTCTAACATGCTCAGTTACATTGTTATAGTTTCTATAATTGCTTTCATATTATTTCTGCTGTTGATTATGTTCAAGTAACAACATAATAGAAGTAAAATTTGTATTTAGTTTTGTTGTGGATATTGCAGGTTTGTGATTTCTACCTGTTAAACTAAAACAATAGTTTACTTAGGGTTAAGATTTTGTGATTTCTTAATTTTTTGAGACTGTAATACTAATGTTACAATGACTGCATGTGTGTTGAAAAAGTACTGTTTGACTTATGTCCAGCACTTTATTTTCTGTAACCACTGGGAAAATGGATGTTGTTGGATGGATGGATGTTGTTGATTATTACAGTAGGAGTCTGATGGGTGTTTTTCAGGTGAAATAATTATAATGGATACATGAATTTGATGCAATAAATCATTGTTTACATTGGGTATCCTGTTTGATTCAGAAAATCTGTCCAATATGTAACTGCAGTTTTTCCCAGGCTTTTCCCATATTTTAGGCCAATCTCCCACCTGTTTTGTAAATCTCCCTGGAATCTCCTGTAATTTAAAAACGAAATCTTCAATCAAATAAATATGAGTGTTCTCCTGGATTCTGTTACTTAAATGTTGGCAGATATGTTAGTACTAGAGTAGTGTTTTTGTTTGCAGATATGTTCTTAAGCCTTGTTCAGACTGCCAGCCCAAATCCGTTAAATTTCGGTTGGTCTGAACAGCAAAAAACATACATGTAATGCGATTTTTCCAAATCTGATTCAACCCACATACGCAGGTGGTTGCAGTTGAACAGAATCAGAATCGACTGAATCAACATACCCTTTTTTTGTCATTTGCAACACGACTCAAACAACAACACATTAAATGTAGAAGGACGGAAGTAACAGATAAATGGTAGCTTCTTTTTAAAAATTATATCGCTTGCTATAACAACGTGTCAGTGCGCAATATGGGTTTACCATCAACTGCAAAAGTAAATTTTGTTAACAAAGCATAGATAATCAAATAATTCTACCAAACAATAGCCTGTGTTTTCTTTACACAGTGGACATGTAGTCAGTCAGAGGATACTGACTTTCAAAATACTAACAAGTGATGGCATTTCTGAAACTACATTCATTTTCATGTGTTTCAAATCCACGACTTGACTTCACATGACTGGATTACATTGCCTTTAAAACTCAGGTTCCACTAAACTTACAGCAACCACTAATTATATTTGTGTGAGCGTTTACAGTGATTTTTAAAACGAGTTAGCCATTTTACATTGCATAATAGATGTTCCATAGAAATTCTTTAAGAATTGTTTTAGATGCACAGGCCTACAGTTATTACCAGCTGATAACATGCTTTTACCCAACCTGTAATCATATTTTTTCAAAACTTCCACATACAACAAAACATCAGTCTGTTATCAACACTTGTCAGCCTATCCCAATTGCAACTGAAATTAGAGATGGTTCATCTATTTCTATTTTTTTAATCATCTGTTCAATGTTCATTCAAGATTTATCATCTATGTAACCGTTGTGCTGCTGTTATTGCCGACCTAAGGGTTTGTACTGCATTTAAAGTTTGTGTGTAAGCATTTGCAAATAAGACATAAAGATACATAATTTTGGTGTTGGGTTGATCCTGTATGTAAAGAAAATGTAAACATTGTAGAAATGCATAGACTGCATATAGTGTGAAAAGAGCAAGAAATGCGTCAACCATATGGCCAGAATAGGCAGATGGTGGGCTAAAGGAGGAGGAGGCTGATGATCAGACAAAAGGTCATCAACGTTTGAAAAAAACTGTAATTAAATATACCTGTCATAACACACATCAAGGGTCTCATTTATCTTCAAATTAAATTCCTCACATTAAAACTGAATTTGGTCAGTTTTTTTTAATAAACTGCAAGTGTAATTTAATTAATCCAGTTAGTGACGGTAGACCAGTTTCAAAATGGTACAGATGATAGATCAGAGATACATCAGAGATACATCAGAGATACAAATGGCAGGGGGGTGTACATCATTGATACATCAGAGATACAAATGGCAGGAGAGTGTACATCAGAGATATATCAGAGATACATCATACATACAAATGGCAGGAGAGTGTACATCAGAGATATATCAGAGATACATCATACATACAAATGGCAGGAGAGTGTACATCAGAGATATATCAGAGATACATCATACATACAAATGGCAGGAGAGTGTACATCAGAGATACATCAGAGGTACAAATGGCAGGGGGGTGTACATCATTGATACATCAGAGATACAAATGGCAGGAGAGTGTACATCATTGATACATCAGAGATACAAATGGCAAGTTGTTTAATGCCCCATTATGCCCACAAAAAAGCTCCTTGTGCCCCATAGCTGCAGGTCAATCAGCTGCTCTGCTAGTAGTTATACTGAACAGCATTTAGATAAAGCTTGACTCATTTCTACGTTATGTAAAAGCTGCCAAAATGTAAAATATAATTAAAACAGTCAAATTAAATTTGCATGTTGGTGAGCTTGGTGGAAAATGCAAAGTGAAAATGGGAAAATAAATTGCTAGCATCTTATCTAATCTTTAGCTTTTTTATTTTGATACATATTGAGTGCATCATGAGGAAAATGCAAAGCCAAAGTGAAGTTTGGATTTAAATTTTTCAATAAACCAAATACAAGATAGTCTAATGCAATGACCACAACCATAAAATCTGCAGCTGGAACAACTTACTTCCAGCTACGTAGCGCTTGGAGTATGCGCAGTGAGAGTGACAGTCACTGTCAGATCAGCCTACTTAATGTGCAGACCCGCTCCCACCCCTTGAACTTGCTTTTGATTACTTCGGGTCAACTTTGGTTCAGACCAAGTGCGGACTTTGAAGTTTGTCAGGTAAGTGTGATGTATTAACGGAAAAGCTCTTGAATGTTTGTCACGTCAATATAATAAATGCAAATACCAGCTTAGAAATGAACTGCAAGAACATGATAACTATCTGGCTAAAGTTAACAAGCAAATGTTCTAACTCAAAGTGCTAACATTAGCATAGTGCATGATATCAAGTACATATTAGCGTGGACAGACAAAATCTGTTGGTGACTAGCTTGGTTTTCATTGGATCCTTCATTCAGTTTTCTCATCCATTTCTCATTCTATCCCTCCGTTCAATGCTGCCTCTTGATGAGTAGTTTCAGTGCCCATTAACGTCAACACTGCGTTATGTTATTTGAATGGGCTAGCTACCAGGGCTGGCCCAAGCCTTTATGGCGCCCTAAGCAGAACCCAAACACCAATCAAATACAAACCACGGCCACAGCAAGGTTCAAAGGTCTGTTACATAGAAAATGCTCTCACATGGAAAATTGGAATGCACTGCTACTGATGCTATGTGTCACAACTGTGGCAAAAAGGGACATTATGGCAAGTGTGAACATGTCTGAAACAGCAGAAACAGTGCAACATGTCTGAATGCTGTCACTACAGAGGAAGAAGACAGTTTTTTCCTTGGAGCCATGGATGCTAGAAAAGACACGCAGACAGTGCAGATACAAGTGAGACAAATGCTGATGTCACCGCCGATGCAGGACGAGCACGATATACGACTACATGCAGTGCTTGAGAACAGTCAGATTCCTGGGTCATGTGATTTCAGCAGATGGTGTGAAGCCAGATGCACAGAAGACGAGATCTGTACAAGAGATGGATGCGCCAAAAATGTCAGCAAACTCAGAGATTTTCTGGGTATGGTTAATCAGCTGGGCCTTGTCGTATCTCACCTGGCTGACACAAGAGCTCCTGTCCAAGGAAAAAAAAATGCTAGGAGGACAGAGCAGCAGGCCGCCTTTGATCAGTTAAAAACAGAGCTGTCATCCACACCAGTGCTCGCATTATACAACCCAAACAGTGTGCTAAAAATATCTTCTGATACTTCTACTTCCTTTGGCCTGGGGGCAGTCCTGCTGCAGCAGAGGTGGTTGCCTGTGGCATATGCATCCCAGTCAATGACACCAACTGAGCACTGCTGTGCTCAAGTGGAGAAGGAGGCACTGGCTGCAATGTGGGCTTGTGAAAGGTTCAGCTGTTTCATCCTGGGGAAACCATTCAATATATCATTTATGCATTTAGCAGACACTTTTATCCAAAGCGACTTGTCAACTATGAATTGTTCAGGGCCAGTCTCCCCTAGAACAACTCAGGGTTAAATGCCTTGCTCAGGGGCACAATGGTGGCAGCTGGGATTCAAACCCAGATGAGACTTCTGAGGTATGACTATACAGTTAAGCATGTCCCTGGCAAAAGCCTGTGGACAGCCGACACTTTATCTTGTGCTCCTCTGCGAGCCGCAAGAGTACATACAGATACAAGCTTACTAGAAGACACCAACATCTACGTCAGCATTGCAAGGTTGACACCCCCAGGTGATGTGCTGCAGAGATTGCATGAGGGACACCTGGGGGTGATGAAGTGCAGGGGCCGGGCCAAACAAACGGTATGATGGCCAGGACTCAACAGCCAGCTGAATGACATGGTGTTGAAATGTAGAACCTGCATTCAAGACAGAAGGAACGTCAAAGAGCCGCTGATGCCAACGGAGATGCCAGACAGGCCTTGGCCTTGGCTCAAGTTTCCTCAGAGCAATGGGGAGGCCGAACGGGCTGTACAAACGGTGAAAAACCTGCTAACAAAGGCTGGGCTACAGGGCAACCCCTCTACAGAACCTCTATAGCCCAGCCAAGTTGTTGATGGGGCACTGCCTCCGCACTACAGTCCCTACCCTTCCAACCCTGCTGAATCCAGTTTTGCCTGACTACAACATGCTGGAGGCCAAGGAGAAGAGGAGGGTTGATCGACGCTAGAGCTGTGTGCACTGCAGTTTACATATGCATTAGACATCCAAATTATCAGTGTTTGGAATGAACTACTAAAGCAACAAAATGCCTGAGGCAGATTTGACACAAGCTTGGTGACGTGACAATACCCCCACCCACACTAAAGACCCTCTCCGACGGGGCGCTAGTTGCTGGAATGGCCAGGTATTTTCTTGCGAGTCAACTGAGTCTTGTGAAGTTGGGCTCATGTCGCTTCCACCACTTGAGTGGGTCTGTGTCAGGGTCCACCTCAGGACTCAATAAGTAGGAGCTGAGCTCTGCTTCAATTTTGTCCTTTTCTGACTGGTGGGACAGTGATGCAGCAGGTGCTGCTTTTTTGAAGAAGGCAGCTAAAGTCTTTTTCTTAGGTGGGCTCCGTTCTTTTTCGCACACGTGTACAGCAGGACCTTCTTCTGAGCTGACAGCAGCATTGACAACTTTTTTGTTAATAATGTCCAATTTGCCCGGGAAAATGTAAGCGATGCGAAACCTTGGGTCCAGGAGCTCGTCATTCTCTGGATCACTGTATTTCTGTTCAAGGTATCTCATGATGTTTCTTTTTATTGTAGCGGTCAGATCTACATCATCCGCCTCTGGCTGAAGGAGACTTGTTTTGAACAGATGAAGCACAGGTTTAATGCATGAAACGCTCACATAAGATTCCCCAGACAGCGCATCCGTAAAATCGTGAAGTGGTTTTACAGCTTTATTTGTGGCCTCTAAAACCTCTAAATCCTGCCAAGTGGGAACAAGATGGCAGGTTTTCTTGTCAGCACCTAACACGGACTATGGCCTTCTCTTGTTCAAGAAATCGTTCTATTTTTTGTCGTGAACCCCATCATGTTGGGGACTCTGTTACCAGCTGATGAGGAGGACCCAGCTCAGCCTGAACCACTGCCATGTCCCTTCTGTTTTTCCAACTGTAGGAAAAGAAACTTCCTTTTTGTATACTCCAGTTTGCATACTCCATACTCCGTTCATCTTTCATACCATTCACTGTAATAAAGAAAAACAGTATTTAGTCCAAGTACAAACAAGTTTATATGCTTTCACCCGTATGATTCTGGGGGAAATATGACATTTGGAGACAGACACTTTGCATATTCCAGCTGTCGTTGACATAATGATGTCAACGGGATGTCACGTGGTTCGGGTAGACCAAAGGTCAGTAGTGGCAGCATAAAAGTCAATTCCCTTCAACTCGCTTATTATCTTTTGGCGAGTAATATTATACAGTTGAGGAAGAGGAAAGCTAATAGGAAGTCTTGGAGAATGCAAAATGTATGCGCTGTACGCATGGATACGCTGTATGGAATAGGGGAGAAAAAATCGATTTTCCAAAAAAAATCAATTTGATGTGCCAACTCTGTTTTTTTCCCAGGCCTAATCAACACAAGATCCTTCAACAGGAGGAGTGAGAAACCTGAAGCCACTCGTACCTGGGGAAGATGCATGGATCACCGATGTGAGTCCATGGCACAGTGCTATCTACACACATGGTATATGTAAATGGTAAATAGACTGCATTTATATAGCTTTTCTACTTCTACTCAAAGCACTTTACAGAGTATGCCTCACATTCACATGCATTCACACACCTGTCACCAGGAGCAATTTGGGATTCAGTATCTTGCTCAAAGATGGGATCAGGCAGAGCAACCCTTTGGTTGCTGAACAGCACCTACAGCTACCACCTGCACCACCACTGCCACAGTCATGTTATATTGTCCAGGGGCCTCAAGGTACACTATATGACACAAAAAACAGATAGATAAATGTGATTGTGAAATTGTTCTGCTTTACTGTTTATGTCTACACAGTCTGCCAAAGTAATAGTTCACGTTATGGTAATGTGTTATTCATTTCTACTTTACATTTCTACTTGACATCAGCATCAAGACCCTGTCTGTTTCTCCCACCAAAGTGGCAAGAAACCTAGTTGTCATGATTGATGACCAACTGACGTTGCTTCTGTGGCTCGGTCGTTCCGTTTTTCCCTATTCAACATAAGGAAGATCAGGCCGTAACCCAACACGCAACCCAGCTCCTGGTACAGACCCTGGTTATCTCTCGGCTTGACTACTGCAATGTCCTCCTATCAGGTCTACCAGCCTGTGCAGTGAGACCGCTACAGATGATCCAGAATGCAGCTGCACGTCTGGTCTTTAACCAGCCAAAAAGAGCACACGTCACACCTCTGTTCATTGAACTTCACTGGTTACCCTTGGCTGCTCGCATTAAATTCAAGGCACTTATAATGGCCTTCAGGGTGAATGATGGCTCTGCTCCCATCTACCTGAATTCTCTCCTGAAGCCCTATGTCACCCGACGACCGCTTCGCTTCTCTAAGGAACGTTTTCTAGCACGGCCAACACCTTGTGCAGGTCAATCCAGACTCTTCTCATATCTGGTTCAAAACTCTAAATACAATTTGCACACCATGTTCTGGCCATATGGTTGACACATGCCTTACTCTTTTGACACTATATGCAATTAATGCCTTTCTATAATGTTTACATTTTCTTTACACACAAGATCACCCAACACCAAAATTATGTATCTTTTTTTGTCTTATTTGCAAATGCTTACACACAACATGGAAATCTTATGTCCAAAACCTTAAATACAGTACAGAACTCATAGGTTGGCGATAACAGCAGCACAACGGTTCTATAGATGATAATTTTTTAAAAGATTATTGAAAAAAAAAAAACAGAAAAAGAAAATTAGACAAACCATCTCCAATTTCAATTGCAATTGGATAGGTTGACAGGTATTGACAACAGACTGATGTTTTGTTGTATTTGGAGTGTATTTCATTACAGATTGGGTAGAAGCATCTTTGCAGCTGGGAATACACTGTAGGCCTGTGCATCTGCAACAATTCTTGAAGAATTTCTATAGAACATGTAAAATGTAAAATGACATTTCAGTAATTGGTGGTTACTGTAAAGGAATGGAACCGGGGTTTTAAAGTCAACATGATCCATGAAGTCGTGGATTTGAAATACATGAAAATGAATGTAGTTTCAGAGATGCCATTCATTGTTAGCATTTTGAAATCAGTATACTCTGACTGACTACATGTTCACTGTGTAAAGAAAACACATGCTACTGTTTGGTAGAATTATTTGATTTTGAGCCAGATGTCTGTGTTTTCTTAACAAAATGTGTTTTTGATAAGAAAACGAATCGTTTGGCTAATTGTGTGATGTAAGTGCTTTGCTGTGTAAAGAGTTTCAAAAAGAATCTTAAATATAGGTTAATGCTTGTTTGCGATTGAATAAATTCCACAGTGGAATCAGTCTTGTTGTTGGGAAGGCACACCATCTTGCCATGAATTTAAAATATTTACATTTCTAACAGGGTTCTGAAATCCTGCGCTGCTCAGTTCCCTTGTGTTCACCTACATCTTCAACATGTCACTGGTCAAGAGACCGTTCCTACTTGCTTCAAGCAGTCCATTAGTTCCTGTGCCAAAAACCAATAGTCCATCATGTCTACATGACTGACAGCCGGTGGCCGTGAGGTCACTGACACAGTGACCTTGGGCTTGATTAGCAACAACAGACAGGCCTACTGAGATCAGGTGGCACAATGGTGTCAGTCTAACAGCTTGACACAATGTCAGTAAAACTAGGGAATTAGTAGTGGATTATAGGAGGCAGCAGAGATGCAATTAATCTCCACTTAAGATCAGCAGCCAATCTGTAGAGAGAGTCACAAGTTTTGAATACTTTGGTGTTCCAGACAATGACTCTTCTTCCTTTGTCAGTTAAGGAAATTCAAGGTTTCATGTTTAAGGCCTTCTGCACTTGCACTTCTGCTGTTGAGAGTGTTCTAACAGGTAGCATCATCACCTGGTATGGGAACTCCACCATCAGAGATTGTAGTACTCTGCAGAGAGTAGTACATTCAGCTGAATGCACTATCAGGACTCAACTCTCTGCCCTGCAAGACATCTAAGAGTACTTCTAAGGGCCTAAAAGATTCTGAAGGACTTTTTTCATCCTAATAATGGACTGTTCAAACTACTGGGATCAACAAGATGTTTATGTAGTCAACCGAGATCAACAAGACGCTTGTGTTGTCACCTGAGATCAACAAGACGCTTATATAGTCAAAAGGCCAGAACTGAGATCAACAAGACGCTTGTGTCATCAACTGAGATCAACAAGACGGTTATGTTGTCAACTGAGATCCTGTGACCTGTCTTTAAACAGTCAAGGATTTCTTACCCAGAACGGCCTCCTCGACTCCAACCAATCCGGTTTCAGAAGTGGCCACTCCACTGAAACAGCGCTTCTGTCTGTGACGTCGTTCAGTGTCTCATGGCTAGGACAGACATCGGCACTTCACCAACTCACCACAGGAGTACCCCAAGGATCTGTGCTGGGGCCCCTTCTCTTCGCCTTGTACATCACCTCGCTGGGCTCAGTTATCCACTCCCATGGCTTCTCGTATCACTGCTATGCTGATGATACCCAGCTCTATCTATGTCCTTTCCGCCTGATGACTCCACGGTGTCAACACGGATCTCGGACTGTCTCTCTGATATATCTGCATGGATGAAAGGACACCTCCAACTAAATCTCTCAAAAACTGAACTGCTGGTCCTCCCAGCCAAACAAGCCATACGTCACGATATCAGCATCAAGACCGACTCCCTGTCTGTTTCTACCACCAAAGTGGCAAGAAACCTAGGTGTCATGATTGATGACCAACTGACCTTTGCAGATCACGTTGCCTCTGTGGCTCGGTCGTGCCGCTTTTGCCTATTTCAACATAAGGAAGATCCTCAGGCCATCCAAACCTTAAACACACACTATACTGACTTTGCACATGTTCACTCCTCAACACACACAAACACACACTCACACACAAACACACATTTTCTCAGGTTAATACATGCTATGATCATTGACTCATGACCCCATTCTTAGTACGCATAAAAACATTTGACCACTGGGGGTTCTATAATTACAAACACTTTAACTCAGAATTAAACTTAACTAAGGCTGACAGTAAAAGCATTCTAATTACCATGCCCAGGCAAGCCATATCAGTCACAATACGCCACATTGCCGCATTTGTTTGGCAGTAATGACATTTAAAACATACAGACCACACTTATACATGTGATGGATATATGACATTTAAAACATACAGACCACACTTATACATGTGATGGATATATGACATTTAAAACATACAGACCACACTTGTACATGTGATGGATATATGACATGAGTGTATTGTTGGGTGGCGGAATGTCATGGGTTGCAGAAACACACGTGTGACGGCCCGTCACAGACGCTTGCTGGCTTGGAATGTCTGTGTGTGTATGTATATTAGTATTGCATGTTTTATGTGTCTGTGAGTTGCTGAAAGCTTCTGTGACTTGTGAGTTTTGAGCTTTGTGAGTGGCATAGATAGTAATACTATGTAATCCGAAAAACATAAAAAAACAAAACAAAACCTAAAAAGAGCAAATGATAAGAGCAAGTATCTCACCGAGGTGAAGGACGCTGTGCAGATAGAAGCTATCTCATGTGTTTAAATAATAAAAACAGCAAAGCACACTCATGCACAGAAAATTCACAACCACTTTAGACACCAAAGACACACGTTGCCTATAGCAGGAATTACAAGCAATCGCCAACTACAGACCAGCTCCACTCTCCTGTAAGGATGATAGCTCCCTCCCCAAAGCTTGAGATTCAACAAACGGATGAAAAATGAAAAATTTACACCAAATTACAACACTGGAACTTCATCATCAGGGAATCCAGATGCTGAAATGGTCCGCTTGGAATGTCTGATTTTCTCTACATATTTTTCCCCATAGAGAAATTGCTCTGACAATGAGAAATGGTCAATGGAGCGAATTTATTGCGGATAACATGAGGGTACGTTTATTGCGGATAACATAAGGGTAAGTTTATTGCGGATAACATAAGGGTAAGTTTATTGCGGATAACATAAGGGTAAGTTGTATCAGGAATCTCTTCAGTATTCACATGCTGCCTGTTACTTTTTTTGAGTCATTTATCTTATCTTTTTTTCCCTCACACACAGGGCATTCCCAAACAGATGTCCTCAAACACCAGTGGGGTTTACACCTTCATGGTAATGCCACCCTTTTTCCCCTGCATTGTTTATGTTATCTCTAATCTACTGATGTACATATATTTATTTATAAATTGAAGGGCATTATTAGTATGTAAAACCCAATTGCTTACTCATAACTTGTCTGAATGTGTGTAGTTCCTTAGAGAGGCAGTAGGAGCAAAAAGTGTTTAGTATTGTTGTTGCTGTCCTGTGCCACTCATCTGCTGTCCTGTGCCACTCATCTACTGTCCTGTGCCTCGTCTACTGGACGTACCCAAGTGGCTGCTTATCTTATCATAGCTACAAAGAACACCTGCTGTTATAGACTGAGGACATCAATGTGTGAAGACAGACAATTTGACTTTAATGTCCATAGAGCATGACATACTACACCAGCTGGACTTTGAAGAGCTCATTGATGATTTTGCATTGAGAAAGAGCAGAAAACGGGCCTTTTAAGATCACTTACGATGCTGATGGTGAGTCACATGTTTGTTCTATCATAGGGCGTTGCTGCCTACACTCAATATGGCTCCATTAATTGTAAAATAGTTCTTAAATAGCTTGTTTGCATGTTAGCGAATTCAAATGCTTTCTACCCTGATTAGGTTGCACTGTATATCTGACTGTCTGCCTTCTTGTGCTTGGGTTTTTGAGTAACCTAATAATGGTAATTCCATGGCGATTTAGTTTTTGCTTTGGAATAAATTGAAATATGTGGACATTTACATTATTGGCTCATTATTATCTACAGTAGCCTACTACATAGGCTACATATTGTTTTCATAATTCTACTTTTTTTAAACCAAACGTGCCTGATATGTCACAAGGATTTTGAAGGTAGGGACTACCTTTGGAAAATCTGAACCGTGATCTGAACCGTGACACTGACTCCTCAGTTTGGATTTTTATGGGGCTCATTTCAGTACCATTTCATTTAGCCAATTAGGTCCCATGTTACTAATGGAGGTAAGGGGACAGAAAGCTGTGTCATGGATAGGCACTGGACATTCTTGCAGGGACAAAAAACGTGCACCGGTAATTATGCAAAATGACGCGATTCCTGAAAAATGGCACTGAGGAAGTGCCTTGTTAATCGGCTGAATCTGACCAGCCAAATCCTGACCCCCTGGTTAGATCCCTGTCTTTTCCGAGAACAGCCGGCCAGAAGTGACATACAGGAAGCGACATTTGGCAGCTAGTCTGTTAACTTTTTCCTCGTTTCTTGGTTCGGTTGTCTCTATAATGTAATTGTAACATCTCTCCTCATGCATTGTAACTCTCTCTCCTCGTGCATACGTGTAATGTTAGTAGGCTAAGAGGCTCAGTTTGTTTTTGTGATTCATAATCCATTTGTGCAGATACAGTTGGATGTTTTTACGGAATTTGAAACTGCATTGGACGATGGTTCGGCTATTTGTCTCTGGAATAGCCTGACACTTGTGACATTCAGCTGTGATATTACTTTGGAAGTGGTTAATATAAATTTAATTCTCTCGAGGGGTATATTTATATACATATATGTATGCACAAATGACACATATGACCTATGGATTGACTACCATATAATGCTATGGGACAATATTTTGTAACTATTATAATGCTCAGCTAAAACCATGGACAACCTGTAGGCTATCATGGTTACTACTGATTGTACTTTTCCTGCATGACCCCTGGCAGTTGGGTTAGCCCCTTGAATTGTGCATCTGCCCAAAGTTTCTTTATGGACTAACTAACATAAGGGAGTTTTTCCTTGTTTGCCCCTGTTGCTCTTGGGTACTCCTTGCTTTCAATAGGTGGCACTACACCACATGAGTGTGAGGGCTCTTTCAGACCTACATCCCACTGAAATTTTGTCAGACAAGGACGCTACAATTCTCGAGTCGTTGTATGAAAACTGTCGTTGTATGAAATCAGTCTAATTCCATTATTGCATGTTAGTAAATCTAGAGGTCAAAGGCTTTCAGAAAATGTAGTTTACAGTAACCGGTGTATGTGCTCTTGGTTTATTCTTGATTCAAAAATCTTTAACAAAGGCCCTATGGGGAGAGATGACGCATTTTTGCCTCATGGGGTGAACTCTGACCCCATTTGGCCCACAGCCTAAATGTTCATTCATTGCAATACAGTACTGCAAATGCATTTTGCCTGCTGTGAGATCTGGTTTTGAGCACAGTTAAAATTGTTTAGAAGTGGTTGTTTTGTCAATGTGGTTTGAAAAATTGGAGTTGTGTTCAGTTTTGAGAAAAAGGTAGAACTTTTTATAAGAATTATGTAACTCCAGACACAGGACTTTTGTCTCAAAGGCAAAGTTTTATTACCCCCCAAAAAATTCAAGTTTTGCCATGACCAAAATGATGACTAAGCCTATAGCAGAAGTCAACAAATATTGACTCAAGTCAAAGAATTCCGATGTGACATTTATTGAACAAAACTGTCCTGACACAAGGAGACAAAAGGGGATATGTATGGTGCCTTGGCCAGATCAAATAACACAGGTTTCAGCATTTAGATCAAATAACACAGGTTTTAGCATTTAGTTCTCCTCAGCCCTCAACGTCTTTTGAACAATCAGGAAGGGGTCATCCACAACACTCAGAACAACTCAAAGAAAGCTAAAACATTATTAGTGAACAAACAAGGTCTATAAACCTAAAGTGTTCAAATGTGTGCATTTTATGATACGTTTAAAGCGATTAAATTAAAAGTAAAGCATTGAACAGCTGTCTCTAGTTGATACTTGTTGGTTGGTTGCCGTGCTGTTTGTGGTCACTGAGTGCTGAGAGAGTGCTTGAGAGACTCCAAAACACAGACCAAATAGCAGTAATATCAGACATAGTATTAGATATAGCTTCCACCTAGCTGCTTCAGTTATGTCAGTTAAAATTTTACAGAGCTGGATTGTTGTGTGAGGCAGACGGATCTGTCAGTCTCTTGTGTCTGTCTCTCACTTCCTCCACAAGACTCAACATCCCCGCATCCCTGAGCATCTGATGGCCAGTGACCTCCCCAGCCATCTTCACCATTTCCTCCAGGAGCTTCATCACAGGCTCCAGAAGGATGGACCGTCGAGTCTGGAGCTCCAGTGCATGGGCAGAGCCACTCAGACGTCCCAGCTGGTGGACAGCTTCTCTCATCTTTTCCTGGAACTGTGCTAAGGCCCATCTCTGGTGTTGGATCTCAGAGATTCTCTTTCGGATGTGTCTCAGGTCCTCATCTGCCCATCTGATGTCCCGCTCTGTCTGGGTGAATTTGGACTCATAATTAGAGACCATATCAGAGTATTTCTTTACCTGAGACTCTGCCTTCTCCACCTCTTCCTTTGCAGCATGGATAGCCTTTTCAGCCTCATCCATGTGAATAGCACCACTAATTGCCATGACTGGACCTGAACAGAAAAAACACAAGAAACAGACTGATTCATATACAGTATATCTGTCTGAATTGTATACATGAATAAATGGTGGTGATAGTGTAGTAGGAACCTGGCTAGTGTGCAAGTAGCCTGAAAAGTTGTGGGGTTCAAATCCCAGCTGTCACCGGTGTGCCCTTGAGCAAGGCACTTAACCCCATGTTGTTCTAGGGGAGACTGGCCCTGAACAATTGATAAGTCGCTTTGGTTAAAAGTGTCTGCTAAATGCATAAATGTAAATGTAAATGGCTTTTATCTGCCACATCTAACTGTTGTATTAGTTTTTCTTTTTCGGCTTCCTATAATTTGAATCGTTCAAAACATAATGATAAAGGCAGACATGTATGTGAGGATTCAGACAGAGACCCAAATGTATTCTTAACATCCAGATCGTAAATTAGGCAGTTCAAATCCAAAAAATCCAAAAAGTTCAGGAAAACAAAAACTCAGAAGAATCCGGTGAGACAAACACGAGAACAAAAACAAAGGCAGAGCAAGGGGAAACTGAACTCACCCAGTCAAAACTGGGTAACAATCTTACAAACGCGAGGTACAAGGTCAGACGATCAGACAAAGGACAGAGAACAGGCTAGGGTTTAAATAGGGAACAGGAACACTGGGACAAAACAGGAGGCAGCTGATATTCATAATGAGGGGACAGGATCATGGGGCACAGGTGTGGAGCAGGGGAGCAGAAAGGGGCAGAGCAGGCAAACACAACAGAAGCACAATACAAACAGACAAAGAGACTGCAGTGCAGCGCTAACCCAGCAGGGCGGCCAAGGTCCCAGGGAGCAAGACCCTGACAACATAATGATTGCCTACATAGGTTTTCTGTTCCATATCGCCCTGCAGTTATGATGTAGACATGGACTGATTTACAAACAGAATTACCAGCTATCCATCCAACAATAGGGATGAGAGTCACTCCTATGCCAACCCCTCTCACAACTTCTGCAGTATTTTTTCTGTCACACTGTTTCTCAAGTTCCTCCATTACTTCTTGAAGACAGTTTTTGGCCTGCTCCAGTGCTTCCTTGGAGGTGTCCAGTGACTCTTTCTCTCCATGTAGCTTGGTTTTGAGGTTGTTTAAAGACAGTATCTTCTCCTCTCTCTCCCTGCTGGATGTGTATTGTTGTGCTGTGAGTTTCTCTGTGTCCTGATCCAGTTGTCTCAGTCCCCCCTCTGCCTCGTCTGAAGCCCTCCTCAAGTCCTGCTCAGCCCTGACTATAAGCTCCCTGATGCCTTCAGAACCAATCAAGTTCAGAGAAGAGTGATTCACACGGATGAGGGAGTCATACAGACTTATTAACGAGGACAGTCCATCTATCAGGGGCAGGATGACCGCTCTGGACACCTCACGTTGAGTGCTGGAAAAATAAGAGATATTATTAAAAGCTTATCTTTCTAAAAGTTACTTCCAAACTGGATAGATAGATAGATAGATAGATAGATAGATAGATAGATAGATAGAAAGAAAGAAAAAATCCCGCATTTACGCAGTGCTCCGTACCAGAGACGCTTCTAATCAAATAAGGACATCGGAGAACCGAAACGATAAGGACGAAACGGCGGTGCGTGGTACGGGGATACGGGGCACAGCGATAGAAATCCACCCTTTCTTCCCCCGCCCATCACGTTCCCCAAACCTTCTGATTCGCAAACGATTTTGAAACTAGACCCGCAAACATAACGTTTTAAATAATAAAACATTTCAGCCTGCAAGCTGAGGTTTCAGATCTGAAATGAAAGAAAATGAGAACACAGTCATTTTGATAGGCATGAAAATTTCGAAAGCTTTATTTTTTATTTCAACCCTTGTTTCTTGCAGTATTTTTAAACGTTTTTTTCGCTTGAAAAATAGACACAGTATTATCTCCATACTGCTGTAGCTCTATATGGTGTAATTTGAATGGTAATTAAAATTGAAATAATGAGGCTTACCTAGTGGAGAATAATGCCATCATGCTCTCGTCAATAAGAATTCAGTGATATGGAACCACAGAATAGGCTACTCACAGAATATGTTCACATTAAAGGTGTGCTCTTTCAGATGCTGTAGACACCACACCAAAACCTTTTTATTATCCTACTCCTGTGATCCCATAATATAGACTAGTCTATGCAGCTGTCGTGTTCTTCCAAAGGTGTAATGATGAGACTGGTGCATATCTTTAAAGTTGACCCCTCCCAGCATACTGCTCCACCCCTTTCAGACAGGGGAGAAGATTTAGAGGCACCTATCTCTGCCTACTCTCTAAGTCTCCTCAGCACTATTACATGAATCAATAGTCACGAGACGTATTGCACATAATATAATGTAACTTGAAGGAGACATAAGAATAGAAAACTATTTTTAATTTCACTTTTTTACATTAAGGTAGTTTTGTGCATGGCGATAAACTAGGCCACTATGGACCTGAATCACCCCATTCACAATCTAAACATGGCTGCTAAAAATGGGAGAATCTGAACAAAAATATTGAAATGTTGCATTTCTGCCAAAGAATTGGCCACCTCTGCCCTTGGTGTAGCCACAGTAAAACAAAAGTGTCATTTTCAAGAACTTGAAGGTGGACCTACTGTCTTTGGATGTTGAGCTGTAGTTTTTTGACACTAGACCATATTTGACAAAACTCCGGTGCTTTAATGGGTTTGGATTGTAGGGACTTTCTGAAAAGATGGTAATGACAAAAAATAATCAGAATTTTACTTTTAGTTTTCTTTTCCTTCCACTACTCCACTTACTGTAAGAGAGGAGTGGTCTCTTGGCACTGGATCAACATTACACAACAGCTAAAGCAGTATAAGAGGGAGTGCTACTCAGACGGACACAGACCGCAAACTGAGGACTGCACACTTGACCTGAAACAGATATCATAACCTACTATCTCTACGGTGAGTCCTGCTGAGATGAATTACTTGTGCTCTTTGCTGAAATGAAAATGCAGGCTATGAAAAGACGAGGCTATTTGCATATTTGTTGTCTGATAATAGGCCTACCATCTGACCATGGACTTCGTGTGTTTGGAGATATAGCCTAATTTAACCTCTTAGTTGATGCCAGTGTTCCCGACAGATTTGATTGCTGTAATGTGAGAGTATGGAACTTTGCGGTCTATCTTTTCACGTTTCAGCATTCCACGCTCTGAGCATTAAAAACGGATGCATCCGTGCAACTGCTTAATGCGTGCGTTTGCACCAGCTGATGTTCAGTATTGCGCTCAGAATGCATTGCGGAGGTATTGCGTCATCGTTTCGTTTCTCCGATGTCCTTATATGGGTAGAGGCGTCTGTGGTACGGAGCTCAGCGTAAATGCGGGATTTTCTCTCTCTCATATATCTCATGATATATATATATATCTCTGTCATATATTATATATATATAATAGCTCAGTTTAGCAACGATAGTAGTACGATGCAGACAACGACCCACTCACGACTGTGTCTAGAAAGTGGCGCTGCTCCACTGCATTAGCCTACTCCGTATCAGTTGTTCGCGTTGCTGAGGCAGAGAGAAATTACTACTGGTCGAGATAATGTTTGCCTCTTTCACTAAGTGTATGTGTTGTTTGTTGTCATTATGATGATTCATTCAAACTGCAGATTCTGCAAACAAGAAACAAGGGTTGAAAGCAAAAATCAAGCTTTCGAAATTGTCGTGCCTATCAAAATGTACTGTGTTCTCATTTTCTTTCATTTCAAATGTGAAACCTCAGCTTGCGGGTATGCAGGCAGGTAGAGAGAAAAAAAATCCCGCATTTACGCAGCGCTCCGTACCAGAGACCCTTCTACTCATATAAGGACATCGGAGAACCGAAACGATGAGGACGACACAGCAGTGCGTGATACGGGGATACGGGGCACAGCGATAAAAATCCACCCTTTCTCTTCCCGCCCATCACGTTCAGGGGAACTTGAACCAAAACCTTCTGATTCGCAAACGATTTGGAAACTTTGGACCCGCAAACATAACGTTTTAAATAATAAAACATTTCAGCCTGCAAGCTGAGGTTTCAGATTTGAAATGAAAGAAAATGAGAACAGTCGATTTTGATAGGCATGAAAATTTCGAAAGCTTGATTTTTGCTTTCATCCCTTATTTCTTGTTTGCTTGTTCATTGTATCAATGTTTAGCTGTTAGCTGTTACTTTCTTCAAGATCCAATAGCCTAGTGTCGAGGTGAAGAAGCTGTTTTGTTATTTTGAGGTTAATGGTTCGAATACAAACCAATGAGTGTTTTTTGCAATGCTAGTCAATACCCTGTTAGAGTAAATGGATTTTTGTCATTGTAATTATACACACAATTCGTGTACTTTCTCATTCGTTCATTATTCGTTTTTTGGAAGTAAGATGAAATTTCAGAAAGCGGTGCCAGTGCCAACATATTGTTTAAAAAACTGAAAGTTTTAGATTGTTTGTATTTTTACTTGTCCGTTTTTAAAATTTGTCTCAACTCAAAGGCTACCGTCGCCTGTGCGCCGTTCATCCTGATTCAACCTCAGTAACCTCCACAGGTAGCTGAGCTAAAAGATGGCAGGCAGGCAGAGCCATGTGTCTAGCTAGACCAGGTGATGAAGAACATGTAGGGATATGATAATACGAATGTTGGCCTATACTCATCCCATTGATGGCACAGTTGACGACACTGTTGTCACTGTGCGCTGTAATTATTTCTTTCTTTTTTTTTACAAAATCTGTGTCTTAAGATGGGTGATGGTTTACATGTCCTGTGAACATGTCTAAAGCATTGTGTAAAGGCCAAAGTACAATTCATAGTAATGTGAATATGAATTAATGTTTAAACATGCAAATCATTTCATTTAGAAGTTCATGTAATGGTTAAAATGTTAAACACAATTTATTGGTGTTGAGAGGATAACCCCTTGAGATGGAGAATCTTGTTTTCCAGGTGGTCCCCAGACAAAACAGTACAATACAATACAAAACACAGATAATACAACACACGTACACACACACTCACTCAAACACATGTACACACACACTCATTCAAACTCATGTACACACACACTCACTCAAACTCTCCCTCATCCCACCTCACCCGCCCCGCCTTCCCCACATACTCTACAATATGACAAGTCATGACAGCATTCGACCACTGCACATAGATATACATGTATATATACATATCTGTGCATGCACACATACATGTGAAATTCATATTGATTAATATTATTAATATGTACAAAATGTTCAGTCAACAACTGTAGCATGGTGGGGACCTTAGAGGTCGCCTTGACCAGTGAGTGTGTCCCTGAGTTATGTACTTATATGGAGTTCCGTCCTGATTTAGAAACTGTTCAAGTTATTTTCCACTGTTTAGGATAGATTTACGATTAGACTTTTGAGTACATGTAGAGCCTATTTTCCTTTTACCCGATGAGAAGGATCCAGACGAGCTACGCTACAACATCTTGGTTATCCTGTCTCAACCTCGCGGGAGAGACAGAAGAATAACTTAATCTGATAGTCTTTAGACTTCACTCTGTGACTTCAGAATTTTATTGCGGTTATTTCATCTATTATTCTCTCCAATCAACAATTGTAATCCAGTTTGTAATAAATCATTGATCCTGATCCAATGCAACTGAGACGTCCAATCTTCTATTCTGCTGGAAAGAAAACACAACTTTAAGGTGAACAGTGACTTCAGGTGAAAAGTCAAACTGGGAAAAAAACACCAAAATCTAACAAGTTATACGTGGGTATAAAAATAACAAGTCCAGTTACACATGTGGAAAACACTTGCAGTAACAGTTTTCTTGCAGGTAGGTAAAAAGCGATATTTTGAAAGAATGCAGAGATGTTATAGATCTTAGAGACCCAGGCAAGCTATTCCAATCTGAAGGAGCTTTAAATTGAAAAGTGCGTCTACCACTCTCTTTAGTGAAGTTTGGCACAGTGAAAGTAGGATGTTCAGTGTGTCTCAATCTGTAACTAGGTCTATATGGAATTAAATATTCCTTCAAGTAAGGAGGATAATCAGAGTAAGATAATGTTTAATATGTTAAATAATACTTAAAAGGTACACATTGATAAAATAGTGTACTGCCTCTTTAAGAAAAGGCCAACTCTGGCTACATTAGGATGATTCTTATTTGCTGGAGTCCGATCTTGAGAGCTGTGGAAGGGGAAGGTTTTTTTACCTGCTAACTACTAACTACTTCTATTAGGAATCTCTTTTGTTTCATTAGCGACTAGAATAAGTGTATTGACCAGCTCACTTTCTCCTTTGTAAATCAGATACCAAGGAATAAAACCAGAGATTTTTCATCTTTATTTCTACGTTTCTGAATTGGATTTGTTGAACTGCTTGGAGTAATGTTAGATAGTTTACTTTTAGTGTAAACCATTGCTCATCTCAAGATTTCAAACCTCTACACATTGTTGAACTGTGTATGCTGTGTTCAAGCAACGGTCTTAATGAGTGCAGTAAATGAGTCAAAGGACACAGTTTTCTAACCCTCTAAACGAGCGACAAAAACACAGATGCATGGCGACGAGCTACCATTCATTTTCAATGACAGCCGGTGACGGGCGGCAAGTAGAGGTGATTTGGCCTTGCATCGCCAGATGCGCGGGGAACAAAATAGAAAAGCTGTCTATTTCATGGAAATATTGGGTGTCTAATCCAGGTGATTTTTCATTATTGCCAGTCCGAGTGAAGGCATGCGAGACAAGGTGCTTTGAAACTGAACTTTTATCAAAAAATTCAAAATGGTGGAGCTAAGGCAAGGATCACTATTTCTGTTTTAAAGTAAAAAGTTTGGGATTCATGATTTGGTATTTTGCAAAACGAGATGAGAAATGTTGACTGTTAAACCTAGGTGTTATAACCCACCCCCCTCCACTTTTCTAATTTTCTATGGTGTCTCTTAGATGTTTGTTCATTACATTTCATATCTCCTGCTCTTTGCTGTGTGAAATCTCCTGCTATTCTCCTGCTCTTTGCTGCATGCTCAGTGCAAGAAACTACACCATAGAGCTAATACTCCCCGTGCACATTCTGACAATAAGAGCGCCGCTGTACGGCAAAAGAAAAGCATGTTCCCCGTGGTCATATACACCCCCCCTGGCATCACGCCGCACGCCCCAGTCCCCCAAGCCCCAGCCATGGCTCAGGTGGGGGCTATGGGCCTGCAGAGGGCTACGTTTCGCTGGCCAGTTTTGGAGGAAGGCGGCACTGTTTACTGATCATTTTGGCTGTGCGATGGTTTCCATTCTCACATGGGTGGGCCAAGTGATGCCATCTCCATAACCACCTTGGCTGAAGACGATAGCCTATTCTATACATGATGCCACTCCTTTGTCCTGACTTCCAAGCAGTCACAGTCTCAAGTTGCTGGACACAAACTGCCTAACCACATCTGGGTCTGTAGGCCACATGGATCCTGATCCCATATGGACTAGTGCCCATGTATTAGCTTTTGCTTTTGCGGTATCTTATAATGTAATTTTTCTCTTTTATTGAGCCAAGACTTAACTAATTTATGCAATTTCACTACATGTCTTACGTTTGTATTTCATTCAAATTTTGATATATCCCTTTTTTGCATTGCAGACACAGCACAACAATGGCCTCTGAAATTACAAAGACGACTCAGAGTCTCTGCACAGCAAAGGACATGAGGGAGTCCACTCAGATGATAATGAAACCTTATGCCAACTGGGAGGAGTACCTGACACCAGCACCACTCTCTGTTGCCATAATGGGGGAATTGATCAACATTTCTTCCAACACCGACTTCTCCATCAACAAAAACCCGCCCATAGGAGGCTTCAAGTACATCAAATACCCAGACTCCTTCCGTGCCTGCCTCATGCAAGTGTGTAACTCGGGCTGGTGGGCTTTCAATGAAGCCCATAAGAGTATGGACCAGATCCGCCTTCACACATCCACTGTTCCAAACAACATGGCAGAAGCTGTGAAGATTCTGTTTACAGGAAGTGATGCACTTATCCAAGCTCACCTGCCTGACCAGCTGGATGCCATTAAGGATATTGCAGATGAGTGTGTGGAGCTGGCCAGTGCAGCCGAAGGAAGGTTTGCTGAGGTCATCCATGTGGTCCAAGAGCTCCTGGAGGCCTGTCTGAATGCAGAGTATTGTCATGGGGAGGAAATGAAGAAAAACAAACTGAAGCTAGAAGAGGCCGAAATGAAGAAGAAATCATCACAGGAATTCAATGACAGGTGTAAAAAGGCAATGGAGAGAATGGAGAAGGAACTGAAGGAGGCTCAAGAAAACTACGAGAAAGCAATGAAGTCACTTCCTGGTGGATGGGAAATGATTGGTATGGATTTTGTTGGAGGATTAGTAAACTGTGTATCAGATCTACTGAATGGCATAACAGCTATTCTTACTCATCCTTTTCAACAAGCGTGCAGGGCAGCAGAAAACATTAAAGATGCACATTCTTACAGGAAAGGTGAGGGTAAAACAGCTGATCTAATTGATGAGATCACCATCTACTGCAGATCTGGAGAAATTCTTGACTGTGTAAAATTCATTGGAAAGTACATTGAAGGCAACACCATTGACTGGAAAAGCTTGTATGATCAAAAAGAAAAGAAGACGGTAACATATTTTGCAGAAGAACAGTTCAAAAGAATTCAGACCAGACTGAAAGACTCCCCAGCCTGCCCACCAAAAGATAAAGCTCTCTTCATATGTGAAGCTGGAATTAACATCTGCAAGGAGCTTGCAGAGTATGCCACTGAAGGTGGATGCAGCGTAGAGAAAACAAATGACATCATCTCAAAGTGGAAAAAACTCAACAAATTAGCACAGATTTTTGACAGTGGAAGCAAGATGTACACCAAGTCACCTGCTATAGCTGGAAACCCCCCAATGATGAACAACATCATCAGAAGTGAAGATAACTCGGGACCAGGAAGAAAATCAGCATCACAAAAAGCCACTGAGACTGCTCACTTCCGCATTGAGCAGACCAGACTGCAGATGGACAAGACAAGAGAGCAGTATGAGAAGTGTGTGGACAACATGGAGAGGAACCAGAAAGAGCTCACAGACATTCTGATCACAATGAGGAAATGTGAGGTCAAGGACATTGACTTCAAGACCACTATAGAAGTCCTCATCCAAGGCATGGATGCTATGGGCAGAGTGAAAACACAGTGGGAAAAGATGGTGCAATTCTTTCAGATGGTGTCCAGCATTGTGAAGGTCCCCCTGAGCAAAAACCTCAACAAATTTGTAAAAACCGCCAGTAAGACAAAGGAACTCCCTTACAATGATAAACTGTTCTCAAAAGACATGATCTACAAGCAGGTTTACGAGGCATCCAACATCGCTGGTCTTGTACACATGATCTCAGCCACCTACACTGAGGTGTCCAACAAGTACCTGATGGACAGAGTCAGTAGCCTGAGCAAACTCATGGCCATGGACAAAAGGGATGAATGCAAGTTTTTACAAGAGCTTGAGCAGCTAAGGCTTGGGTGTGACGGAGCAGCGAAAGGCATTCTGGATCTCGTCCGCAAGAATAAAAGAGACTTTGAGAACAGTGCTAATGCCAGATTGGAGAGGATTGAGAGGGAGCTGCTCGCTGTTCTGCCCCCTGCAGCACCGGAGGAGACCAGAGCCATTAAGGAAGCTGTGAAAGAAGCTGTCAAAGATGGAGTCTCTGATGCTGACATGGCTGCTTTTATCTGAGGTAAAGATAACAGACACACTGGCATGTTTACACAGAATCCACAAGGCTCTGTCAGCTGGTAATATTTGTTATACTGTAGATATGGCTGTACTTATATGTGGTTTCAGTACATAAACCGGATGAGCACATTGCATTGTTGCATTTGAAGTCACGTGTTCAGTGTTGCCCATTTTCTCATACTTGCTACTAGTAGTTCCTGTGTACATGATTATTATTCTCCCTGTCTTTAGGTGCCACCAACTGGACACCCTGGAAGGCTGCAAGCTTGCAGCACCTCAGCAGTTACAGAGGGTGTGTTTCTTTAGCTGTCACTGTATATTGATATGCTGTTAACACGTCGTAAGTGTCAACATTAATTTCCTAGATAAATTTTGCTTCTGGTTTCACTTCAAAATGACAAATGATGTAGTGGGGTGCTTTAGTTCTTTTACTTCTCTTAGTCTGGCTGCTAAATGTGTGAAGCTACCTGAGCCAGTGCATGCTCCCTCCCAGCCCAGACTGGCCTATTAACTCATTAGAAGCCTTTTTTTAGTTTCAGTTGTAAACTTTACATCTGAGTTGTTTGCATGATAATTTTATATATATAATACTATTGGGATATAAATACAGCTAATTCTATACTGCTTAACTATTAGGACATACATTTAAAAATGGCTTGTTCCTTGATAAGCTGTTCAGAATTATAAACTATGTAGTGGAATAAAATGGAACAAAATAAACACTGAATGGATTGAATGTCATGTCTGATATTTTATGCTTGTCTTAAAAAGTCTTTAAAATCTCCCTCACTGTATCCACAAGATAAAACATGAACTTTTAGAAACCCAAGGAACCCAAAATAAATGATTATTACCAAAATAATTCATTCACCTCATGAATTAATTGAGAGTATCATACAACCACATCATTACTTAATATGGATGTCTTTGTTGTAGTAGCACTGATAGTTGTGGAGATTGATGTTGCATACAGGATACTCACCATACTCAGTACATTAAGACTGATGATGTACAGGATATTCACCATACTCAGTACATTAAGACTGATGATGTACAGGATACTCACCATACTCAGTACATTAAGACTGATGTTGTACAGGGTGCTCACCATACTCAGTACATTAAGACTGATGTTGTACAGGATGTTCACCATACTCAGTACATTAAGACTGATGATGTACAGGATACTCACCATACTCAGTACATTAAGACTGATGTTGTACAGGATACTCACCATACTCAGTACATTAAGACTGATGTTGTACAGGATGTTCACCATACTCAGTACATTAAGACTGATGTACAGGATGCTCACCATACTCAGTACATTAAGACTGATGTTGTGCAGGATACTCACCATACTCAGTACATTAAGACTGATGTTGTACAGGATGCTCACCATACTCAGTACATTAAGACTGATGTTGTACAGGATGCTCACCATACTCAGTACATTAAGACTGATGTTGTACAGGATGCTCACCATACTCAGTACATTAAGGAGCTGCTGCAGCCCAGTGCTACTCAGACGTCTGCGTACATAAGATGATTCACCAGCATTTCACCAATCATACAACCAGCGTTGCAAGCTTTCATCTCATAATAATTAAGGGTATGAGGCCAAAATGCATCATCTGTCTCCATATAGGCCTATTTTAAAGGTTTATGAATTAAGAATAAACCAAGAGTACATACACTTAAATAAACATTTTTCTACATTTTCCATTAAAGCACTGGATTCTGCAAAAATGCAACATTTTGTCATACCAGGAAGCCCCACTATTAGAGTTTTTTTTCAATGGCTAATAAGCTTTTGTCATCAACCTCATTTTCAAAACTCTAAATATAATTTGCACACCATGTTCTGGCCATATGGTTGACACATGTCTTGCTCTTTTGACACTATATGCAGTCAATTAATGCCTTTCTATAATGTTTACATTTTCTTTACACACAAGATCACCCAATACCAAAATTATGTATGTTTTTTGTCTTACTTCCAAATGCTTGCACACAATGTGGAAATCCTATGTCCAAAACCTTAAATACAGTACAAAACTCATAGGTTGGCAATAACAGCAGCACAACGGTTCTATAGATGATAATTTTTAAAAAGATTATTGAAAAAAAAAACAGAAAAGGAAAATTAGACAAACCATCTCCAATTTCAATTGCAATTGGATAGGTTGACCGGTGTTGACAACAGACTGATGTTTTGTTGTATTTGGAGTGTATTTCATTACAGATTGGGTAGAAGCATCTTTGCAGCTGGGAATAACTGTAGGCCTGTGCATCTACAACAATTCTTGAAGAATTTCTATAGAACATGTAAAATGTAAAATGACATTTCAGTACTTGCACACCTCACTGCAAATACTCACACAAATTTAATTGGTGGTTACTGTAAAGGAATGGAACCGGGGTTTTAAAGTCAACGTGATCCATGAAGTCGTGGATTTGAAATACATGAAAATGAATGTAGTTTCAGAGATGCCATTCATTGTTAGCATTTTGAAATCAGTATACTCTGACTGACTACATGTTCACTGTGTAAAGAAAACACATGCTACTGTTTGGTAGAATTATTTGATTTTGAGCCAGATGTCTGTGTTTTCTTAACAAAATGTGTTTTTGATAAGAAAACGAATCGTTTGGCTAATTGTGTGATGTAGGTGCTTTGCTGAGTTTCAAAAAAATCTTTTAAGTATGGGTTAATGCTTGTTTGTGATTGAATAAATTCCACAGTGGAATCAGTCTTGTTGTTGGGAAGGCACACCATCTTGCCATGAATTTAAAATATTTACATTTCTAACAGGGTTCTGAAATCCTGCGCTGCTCAGTTCCCTTGTGTTCACCTACATCTTCAACATGTCACTGGTCAAGAGACCGTTCCTACTTGCTTCAAGCAGTCCATTAGTTCCTGTGCCAAAAACCAATAGTCCATCATGTCTACATGACTGACAGCCGGTGGCCGTGAGGTCACTGACACAGTGACCTTGGGCTTGATTAGCAACAACAGACAGGCCTACTGAGATCAGGTGGCACAATGGTGTCAGTCTAACAGCTTGACACAATGTCAGTAAAACTAGGGAATTAGTAGTGGATTATAGGAGGCAGCAGAGTTGCAATTAATCTCCACTTAAGATCAGCAGCCAATCTGTAGAGAGAGTCACAAGTTTTAAATACTTTGGTGTTCCAGACAATGACTCTTCTTCCTTTGTCAGTTAAGGAAATTCAAGGTTTCATGTTTAAGGCCTTCTGCACTTGCACTTCTGCTGTTGAGAGTGTTCTAACAGGTAGCATCATCACCTGGTATGGGAACTCCACCATCAGAGATTGTAGTACTCTGCAGAGAGTAGTACATTCAGCTGAATGCACTATCAGGACTCAACTCTCTGCCCTGCAAGACATCTAAGAGTACTTCTAAGGGCCTAAAAGATTCTGAAGGACTTTTTTCATCCTAATAATGGACTGTTCAAACTACTGGGATCAACAAGATGTTTATGTAGTCAACCGAGATCAACAAGACGCTTGTGTTGTCACCTGAGATCAACAAGACGCTTATATAGTCAAAAGGCCAGAACTGAGATCAACAAGACGCTTGTGTCATCAACTGAGATCAACAAGACGGTTATGTTGTCAACTGAGATCCTGTGACCTGTCTTTAAACAGTCAAGGATTTCTTACCCAGAACGGCCTCCTCGACTCCAACCAATCCGGTTTCAGAAGTGGCCACTCCACTGAAACAGCGCTTCTGTTTGTGACGGAAGCACTGAAAGAGGCCAGAGCGGCAGGTCAGTCCTCAGTGCTCATCCTGCTGGACCTATCAGCAGCATTTGACACGGTCAACCAGCGCGTCCTACTGGACAAGCTGACCAACATGGGTATTGATGGCACAGCGCACTCCTGGTTCAAGTCCTATCTTACTGGACGGTCGTTCAGTGTCTCATGGCTAGGACAGACATCGGCACTTCACCAACTCACCACAGGAGTACCACAGGAGTACCCCAAGGATCTGTGCTGGGGCCCCTTCTCTTCGCCCTGTACATCACCTCGCTGGGCTCAGTTATCTACTCCCATGGCTTCTTGTACCACTGCTATGCTGTGATACCCAGCTCTATCTGTCCTTTCCGCCTGATGACTCCACGGTTTCAACACCGATCTCGGACTGTCTCTCTGATATATCTGCATGGATGAAAGGACACCACCTCCAACTAAATCTCTCAAAAACTGAACTGCTGGTCCTCCCAGCCAAACAAGCCATACATCACGATATCAGCATCAAGACCGACTCCCTGTCTGTTTCTCCCACCAAAGTGGCAAGAAACCTAGGTGTCATGATTGATGACCAACTGACCTTTGCAGATCACGTTGTCTCTGTGGCTCGGTCGTGCCGCTTTTCCCTATTCAACATAAGGAAGATCAGGCCGTACCTAACCCAACATGCAACCCAGCTCCTGGTACAGACCCATGTTATCTCTCGGCTTGACTACTGCAATGTCCTCCTATCAGGCCTACCAGCCTGTGCATTGAGACCGCTACAGATGATCCAGAATGCAGCTGCACGTCTGGTCTTTAACCAGCCAAAAAGGGCACATGTCACACCTCTTATGCACTTATGATGGCTTTCAGGGTGAATGATGGCTCTGCTCCCATCTACCTGAATTCTCTCCTGAAGCCCTATGTCACCCGACAACTGCTTCGCTCCTCTAAGGAACGTTTTCTAGCACGGCCAACACCTCGTGCAGGTCAATCCAGACTCTTCTCATATCTGGTTCCGCACTGGTGGAATGAACTCCCAAATGCTACCAGATCAACTGATACCCTCTCCACCTTCAAGAAACTCGTGAAGACCCAGCTCTTCCAAGAATATCTCCTGGCGTAAACTTTGAGAATGCACTTAGCAATTTAATTTCTCTGCACTATTGCACTTTCAACTTAAAATGGTGCAGTTTCTATGTTAGCAATATGCACCCCTTGTTTGTTCTTTCATTGTGTCGTAGCTGAATGTTATCCTCTTTTGTAAGTCGCTTTGGATAAAAGCGTCTGCTAAATGCCTAAATGTAAATGTAACAAGACGCTTATGTAGTCAAAAGGCCAGAACTGAGATCAACAAGACGCTTATGTATTCTACTGAGATCAACAAGACGGTTATGTTGTCAACTGAGATCAACAAGACTCTTATGTAGTCAAAAGGCCAGAACTGAGATCAACAAGACGCTTGTGTCGTCAACTGAGATCAACAAGATGCTTATGTTTTCAACTGAGATCAACAAGATGCTTATGTTTTCAACTGAGATCAACAAGATGCTTATGTATTCAACTGAGATCAACAAGACACTTATGTTTTCAACTGAGATCAACAAGATGCTTATATATTCAACTGAGCTCAACAAGACACTTGTGTCGTCTACTGAGATCAACAAGACGCTTATGTCGTCTCCAGAACTGAGATCAACAAGACGCTTATGTCGTCTACTGAGATCAACAAGATGCTTATGTCGTCTCCAGAACTGAGACACTTATGTTTTCAACTGAGATCAACAAGACACTTAGGTATTCAACTGAGATCAACAAGACGCTTATGTCGTCAACTGAAATCAACAAGACGCTTATGTCGTCAAAAGGCCAGAACTAATAAAATTTAAATAGTTTGGTGTTCTGAAGTGTGCTTTTACAGACTTAGGAACAGGCTGGCTTTGTTTAGTTAAGAGAATGATGACTCCAGGCTCCTCCGATCCGTTTATCACAACCACTGGCTTCACCTACTCAGATTTGTCTGTTTTTATGTCCAATATGTACTCTGTCCACCAGGTGTCACTATTTCATCTTACAGTAACATTATCAAACAAAACTCCCCACAGTCCCATGAAACTGATGTCAGGGAAACTGAAACATTTTTTTGATTTGATCTGTACACTGTTTCAGAATGACTCAGGTGAACACTGGTTGGTTACACACTGTTTTCATTCGCCCAATTAGATGCAAATCAACCAATCAATACAATCAATTGCCATTTTTCCATTCAGTCGAAAACAGGGCAAGCAACACTTGAACAGGTAAAACAACAGACTGTCACACTTTCCTGAACATGGACAGAAACTATACATTTCACCCCAATTAGAATAAGGTTTACAAAAAGGTTTACAAAAAAGCTTTAAAGTAAAAATCTAGATGAAGTCCCTTAGGTGACTGAGCATCAAGGGAGAAGATGTGAAATGTCTCTCTTCAAAAGAATAGAGCTGTTCCCTCCGCTTCTGGTGCCTTTCACATGTTTAATTCAATGTCGTCATGGAGATGGATTATATTTTAAGGGGAGGCGCTAGAAGTCTATCGAGAGATATGAATGTTAAAATTCAAACTTTGACATTTGAACTTTGAACTTTAAACATAAATATTAATTGAAATTCTTTGGCCTACAGTAACAGACTTACACGAGCACAATGGGAAAAAGACACAACTTATTGTTTATGGAAAAGTCGTTCCAGTGAGATTTGTCCCATGTTATACTTACATCCGATATGACGCTTCACTTGCCTTCTCTTTTTGACGTAGTCTAATAAGTTCCGTGTGCGTCATGGAGCGCTTTGATGCGCCTCGCGCTCTGAAGTGTGCCAGTCGCAGTCGCGCGTGCGTGTGCGACACATGGAGTAGGTCCGGCTCCTACGGGGACATTTGGGAAGTCATCGATCTCATCAGGATTAGGAAAACTTTACTGTCCGTTTTCTGCCATGCGAGTGGAAATCCAACAGACCAAGAATGAGGAGAGCTCGGCGAACTCGGTGAGCGAGAGGAGACGTGGTGTGAGCACGGAGCGCACGCGAAAGCGCGTGATTTCTCGAAATAAACTGAAATGTGAACAAAAAACTCTAACCACGCATGTCGTGTGTGCACAAAGGAAACCCTAACACAGATAACATGTTTGTGAACGGCTGTATGATTTTGTTGTGTGATGTAGGATACTGTACTTTTGCTTCAAGTACTGGCCTTACAAACTCAGATGTAAACACGGACCGTATGTGAAATGTATGTTATTAAAGAGAGCATGTATTAAAATGTGAGTATGTATTAACCTATATTAAAACGTTAATGTGGTGTTTAGTATGCCCTGCATGAGACTAATGCGCATTCCACTTTGATTCGATTCAATTCTCCAGTTAGCAGGGCGTCAGTGTGCGTGGGAGCTGTAAGTCCTGTATGTCAGGATATCGACCTGTGGTGCTGTGAAAATTGATCCCACTTCGAAGAAACTTGGAGCTCGTTTGTAATCTCGTCTGTATTCTGTTATTTGATGCCAGTTCAAACACCCAGTTAACAACACATTTGTTCAAGATACCAGTAGATATAGTCGCCGAGAAGATCTACAAAATTCCCATTTTGGAGGTTTATTATTTTGAATAAATCTGTATTTTAGACAGTCTGCCTATTTAGTGTGACTCTTTAAAGCCTACGTGACTCCGTCACTAAATCGCCGGGGAGTCTGATTTGTTTATTTCGGAGAAGCACTTCTCACAGCCCCTGCCTTTGTCACTCAAGCTTCTGGGGGTCACAGAACGAGGCCCAGATAAACAGACGCGTTATCTGTGCCACTGCCCGAAATAGCCGCGCCGCAGAATTCCCCCCGGCCACCTCCTCTCCATATAAGTATCCACACCCGGCCGGGCAGCGCGTCTGGAAGTCCTGACAGCGACAGCGACCGACATTCTCACCTGCTCCGACCACCAGCTTAATATAGAAACAACCGGCCACTCAAAATGCATCTTGTGGAAAGACGTATTAACATTTAATTCAGCGTTCAGACGCAGGCATGCTTGGCCTTTTACCAGGTTTCAGAAGATGATTCAACTCCATGGAGATTTGATCTCGTAGTCTCCGTCTATAAATGTGCCTCTGACTTGAAGCTAAATCTGAAAGGGATACAGGACACCCATAGGTATCCAATGTTATGAAAGTTGACGCCTTCTTGGCACAGACGCCTGGCTCATTCAGATCTCTGGTCAAACTTTTGATTATATAATTCTTATATAACAATCTTTTATACTTAGCCTGTTGTATGTACTGTAGGTTAATACAGGCTAATATTAATGTATGATTTATATTTGACTTTATATTTCATATTATTATTACGTTACAGTGGAGATCCACTTATTGGATTACAAGGCTCAGCAGATGAAAGTGGTATATGTATTAGTGTCTTTCAATAGGATAGTTGTTACAAACATCTCCACCCCTGCAGAAAAAATAAGCTACCAAAAAAAAAAAAAAAAACGGCTTATGCTAGAAGCTGGTTTAAGGTGGTCAAACCACCCAAATCATCAAAACTCATACACAAACACACCTCAAGGTGAAAAAAGACTAGCTGGTGAAACCAACTTAAATCAGTTGTAGCCAAACTGATTAAATATTTAGCAAGCTTCTGTTAATTTGCACATACCATACTGCATACATAT
>JAIFZK010000009.1:27537500-27542500 GCA_027481765.1 Tenualosa thibaudeaui | reverse complement strand
ATGTCTGTCTGTATACTGTCTATTTTGTGTAAATATATAATGTGTGTAATACATGCACATACATACACATACACATGCATATGCACACATACATAAACATACACACAATACATGCAGCCACATACATACATACATACCTGCATACACATGTGCACATACATGCCACATACCCATCTTACACCTTCATGTCTGCACATATGCCACATACACATGCACATGCACACATACACATACCACCACATGCACATGCACATACACATCACATGCATGCACACATACCACATGCCATCTACACAGCACATACATACATGCAATACAATACTACATGCATACTATACATACACATCTGTATACACCTATACATCTACATGCAATACCACATACACATATACACATACCTGTCTACACAATATACATCTGTCTACATACAAACACACATGTTATGTCTGTCTATACTGTCTACATACAATACAAATACTATGTCTACATACACAATACACACAATATCTCTACATGTCTACATCTACCTTTTTATTCTATTAATACATCTCTCTATTTACACATGTCTGTCTACTTTTAATACTATATCTCTGTCTATATACATATGTATCTGTCTACCTATACTACATGTGTATATATATAAACAGTTTGTTCATTATGTTAGTCTTCAGGTGTTAAGGCATAGTTCTTTGATGGGTTTTGGGTTCTTCAAGATGTAATGTTGGGTGTGTTCTGCAGTCATTTGTGTGTGTGTGAGTCTTCAGGTCCTAATGTTAAGGCATGTTCTGTCATAATCTGATGTTAAGTGTGTCTCCATCACTCATTGGGTTGGATGAGGTGTGGAGGAGAGAGGGTGTGTGAGGAGAATTATTGTGACATGTATTGAGAAGAGGAAGTGTGTGAGGGATGGAGATTATTGAGGAAAGTATTATTGTGTGATGATGTGAAGTATTGTGTGTGTGTTTGTGTGTGTGTGTGTGTGTGTGTGTGTGTGAGGAGGGAGTGTGTGTGTGTGTGTGTGTGTGTGTGTGTGTGAGGAAGGAGTGTGTGAGTGTGTGTGTGTGAGGAGGGAGTGTGTGTGTGTGTGAGTGTGTGTGTGTGTGTGTGTGAGGAGGGAGTGTGTGAGGATGGAGTGTGTGAGGAGGGAGTGTGTGTGTGTGTGTGAGGAGGGAGTGTGTGTGTGTGTGTGAGGAGGGAGTGTGTGTGTGTGTGTGTGTGTGTGTGTGTGTGTGTGAGGAGGGAGTGTGTGTGTGTGTGTGTGTGTGTGTGTGTAGTGTGTGTAGTAGTAATGTGTGTGTAGTGTGTGTATGTGTATATGTATTGTGTGGCAGTGTGTGTGTATTATTGTCTTTATAGCTGTGTGTGTGTGTGTGAGTGTGTGTGTGTGTGTGCTGTAGCCAATAGTATGTACAGCTGTGATGTGTGTGTGTGTGTGTGTGTGGCTGTGTGTGTGTGTATGTGTGTGTGCTGTGTGTGTGGCTGTGTGTGTGTGTGTGTGAGTGGCCTGTGTGTGTGTGTGTATGGCTGTGTATGTGTGTGACAGTATGTATTAACTATGACTGTAGCCTATGTGGCTGTATGTATGTGAAAATAGCTCAATGTGGCTGTGTGTGTGACAACTGACAGTATTGTGTGTGTGTGCTGCTATGTAGTGTGTGTGTGTGTGTGTGTGTGTGTGTGTGTGTATGTGTGTGTCTCTATTGTGAGCATTAGTAATATTAATGTGTCCTACTGAACTCCTTCCTCCGTGTTCTGACATCTTTCACCAGTGAAACACTGGTAGACCAGCTGAGAGATCACAGGCATCAGGACCTGGAGCTTCTTCAGAGCACTGGTGAATCACGTACACACACACACACACACACACACACACACACACACACACACACACACACACACACACAGACACACAATCGAGAAGACAGACACACACACACAACAACAAACACACACGCACACACACAAACACAAACACAGATAAACACACACACAAACACAACAGAGTGAACAGCTGAAAGCAGCAGAAACTGAGGATTGAAGTCTCACACACACTGAGAGAGTCTGCTCAGCAGCAATTGTTTGACCCACAGGAGGACATCTGACACCACAGGATGTTTGTAGTGTTGGGGCGACACCTGGCCACCATGGGACCACATCCAGGGGTAGGGTTGGGGTCTGGTCTGGGACATACCACATCCAGGGTGGTGTTGGGGTCTGGTGGACATACATCAGGGGTGGGGTTGGGGGTCTGGTCTGAGACATACCACATCCAGGGGTGGGGTTGGGGTCCTGGTGGGACATACCACATCCAGGGGTGGGGTTGGGGTCTGGTCTGGTCTGGGATACCACATCCAGGGGTGGGAGGTTGAGACTGGTCTGGGACATACCACATCCAGGGGTGGGGTTGGGGGTCTGGTCTGGGACATACCACATCCAGGGAGTGGGTTGGGGTCAGTCTGGGACATACCACATCCAGGGGTGGGGTTGGGGGAGTCTGGTCTGGTCTGGGACGCCACCACATCCAGGGGTGGGGTTGGGGTCTGGTCTGGGACATACCACATCCAGGGGTGGGGTTGGGGTCTGGTCTGGAGGCCCAGCCCACCACATCCAGGGGTGGGGTTGGGGGAGTCTGGTCTGGGACATACCCTGCGTCAAGGAACTGCTGTAATAGGAGAATGTATGCTGTAGTGGGGCCTTGCTGTGGCCAGGTGGCCTCTGCAGGTCAGATGCTGTCACTGGAGTCCCTCAGGGTTTTACAACACAGTGACAACTGCATAGTTTGTACCAGAGAGAGAGAGAGAGAGAGAGAGAAAGAAAGAAGAGAGACAGAAAGTGAGAGGCTTACTGAATGCTGAAGAAATGTTGTTCTTGTTAACTACAAAAAAAACACTAACTAACATGTAGTCATAGTACACTAACTATCATGTAGTCATAGTACACTAACATTATGTAGTCATAGTACACTAACTATTATGTAGTCATAGTACACTACTATCATGTAGTCATAGTACACACTATCATGTAGTCACAGTGCACTAACTAACATGTGAACATGTAGTCACTGTTCAGTGTTCTTTCAAGAATTCATCATTTAGCCTAACCCTTGTGTGGATATTGCCAAACTAAAGGCTTTTTGTACTTACTGAAATTTAAGGTTTTGGACATTAGGTTCCTTTCTGTCACATTGTGTAAAAGCATTTGCAAATAAGACATAAAGATACTGTACATAATGTTTGGTGTCCCTGCATATAAAGAAATGCCTTCATTACACCCATATAATGTGGGAAAAGAAGAACTGTATGGCTAACAGGCCCATGGTGTGTTAATTGTGTTTAGAGTTTGGAAAAAGGAGGCTAAGGTCGGACAAAAGCTTGTTAACTTGATCGAAAAAAACTGTAATGTCAACAAATTTGTTGATGTCAGTGTACTTTATATAAATAGTGTCTCCACTAAAGCAGCTTTGGACTTTTCTTCCAGGTTAGTTACGTTGGTTGATCAGATCAAAGATGGTTTTTGTATGTGTGTGTGTGTGTGTGTGTGTGTGTGTGTGTGTGTCCTCTACTGAACTCTTCCTCACGTGTTCCTGTTTCCTCTTCCTCAGATGCGGCTGCTGGTGAACCAGCTGAGGGAGATCACAGGCATCCAGGACCTGGAGCTTCTTCAGCGAGCACTGGTGGTACGTACACACACACACACACACACACACACACACACACACACACACACACACACACACACAAACATAGATAAACACACACACACACACAAACACACACACACACACACACACACACAAACACAGATAAACACACACACAAACACAACAAGTGAACAGCTGAAAACAGCAGAAACTGAGGATTGAAGTCTCACACACACCTGAGGAGGAGTCTGCTCAGCAACAGTGTGTTTGACCCACAGGAGGACATCTGACACCACAGGATGTTTGAGTGTTGGGGCGACACCTGGCCACCATGGGACCACATCCAGGGGTGGGGTTGGGGGTCTGGTCTGGGACATACCACATCCAGGGGTGGTGTTGGGGGTCTGGTCTGGGACATACCACATCCAGGGGTGGGGTTGGGGGTCTGGTCTGGGACATACCACATCCAGGGGTGGGGGTGGGGGGGTCTGGCCTGGGACATACCACATCCAGGGGTGGGGTTGGGGGTCTGGTCTGGTCTGGGACATACCACATCCAGGGGTGGGGTTGGGGGTCTGGTCTGGGACATACCACATCCAGGGGTGGGGTTGGGGGTCTGGTCTGGGACATACCACATCCAGGGGTGGGGTTGGGGGTCTGGTCTGGGACATACCACATCCAGGGGTGGGGTTGGGGGTCTGGTCTGGTCTGGGACATACCACATCCAGGGGTGGGGTTGGGGGTCTGGTCTGGGACATACCACATCCAGGGGTGGGGTTGGGGGTCTGGTCTGGGACATACCACATCCAGGGGTGGGGGGTTGGGGGTCTGGTCTGGGACATACCACACGTCCAAGGGGAACTGCTTTGTAATAGGAGAGATATGCTCGCCAGTGGGGCACCCCCTTGTGGCCAGGTGGCCTCTGCAGGTCAGATGCTGTCACTGAGTCCCTCAGGGTTTTACAACACAGTGACAACTGCATAGTTTGTACCAGAGAGAGAGAGAGAGAGAGAGAGAGAAAGAAAGAGAGAGAAAGAGAGACAGAGAAAGAGAGAGAGAGAGAGAGAGCTTACTGAATGCTGAAGAAAGGTTGTTCTTGTTAACTACAAAAAAAACACTAACTAACATGTAGTCATAGTACACTAACTATCATGTAGTCATAGTACACTAACTATTATGTAGTCATAGTACACTAACTATTATGTAGTCATAGTACACTAACTATCATGTAGTCATAGTACACTAACTATCATGTAGTCATAGTACACTAACTAACATGTGAACATGTAGTCACTGTTCAGTGTTCTTTCAAGAATTATCATTTGTATAACCCTTGTGTGGATATTGCCAAACTAAGGCT
>JAIFZK010000009.1:27522500-27525000 GCA_027481765.1 Tenualosa thibaudeaui | reverse complement strand
GCATCACCCAAGTGGGTGTTACACAAGGTTGTCTGGCATCACCCAAGTGGGTGTTACACATGGTTGTCTGGCATCATGGTTGGTGGTTAGTGAGGTCCCTCTTCCACTTCTGTTTTGGGTATCTTCAGAAAAACAAGTGGTATAGAAACGTAAGTGGTGAGAGAGAGAGAGAGAGAGATACTGTCACAGAGAGGGTGGGATAGAGGGATGGAGAGAAAGGCAGAGGGAGAGACAGAGAGTGGCACAGGCATGTGTGTGTCTATTCTAGGTTCTGAAGTGTTAAGAGTTGTGTGTGTGTGTGTGTGTGTGTGTGTGTGTGTGTATCTAAGCTCTGCTTTCTCTCTCTCAGAGGATACAGACGGAGACACTGGCCAGGTTCTAGAGGGGGTGGATGCTCTGCCCTCTATCCTGCGGCGGTACGTTCTAGAAGATAACCGCTGGTTCCAGCAGCAGCTGCGGGAATGGGAGGAACAGCTGGCCCAGCAGAACACACCCTCACCCCCCCACCAGACGGAACCACAGACAGAACCTGAGCAGGAACCTGAGCACCAGGAACAACCAGAGCCAGAGCAGGTGTGTGTGTGTGTGTGTGTGTGTAACATAATTGACCCTACTGTAGAAATGGAGCTGTTTAGGGGTGATGTTTTCTGAGGATCTCCTGTCAAAGATGCTAAAAGTTCTGAGGGTTTTCATAGGAACCAGAACAGGAACCGGAACAGGAACCGGAGGAGCCAAAAAAAACAGAACAGGAACATGCAGAGGAACATAAAGAGCAACCTCATGAAGATACGAGCACTGAAGAACCAAAAGGTGTGTGTGTGTGTGTGTGTGTATTGATGTGCATGTGCTGATTGATGTGTAACTGTGTGTGTGTGTGTGTGTGTAGACCGCTCCTCTCCACAGCCCTCCCCAGAGACACCCATGCCCAGTGAGGTGAGCCCTGAGCAGGGAGAGTTATCTGATGAAGCCCCACTGCACACCTATCAGCCAGAAGGATCCCGTCAGGAGACACAGGTAGGACAGACAACCAGGAACACACACACTGAGCTTCACACACACACACACACACACACACACACACACACACACACACTCATGGATTCATACACTTCACAACATATCATATTCCAGCACAGCACAGCACAACACAACACAACACAACACAACACAACACAACACAACACAGCACAACACAACACAACACAACACAACACAGCACAACACAACACAACACAGCACAACACGGCACGGCACGGCACAGCACAGCACAGCACAGCACAGCACAGCACAGCACAGCACAGCACAGCACAGCACAGCACAGCACAACACAACACAACACAACACAGCACAGCACAGCACAGCACAGCACAACACAACACAACACAACACAGCACAGCACAGCACAGCACAGCACAGCACAACACAACACAACACAACACAACACAGCACAGCACAGCACAGCACAGCACAACACAACACAACACAACACAACACAACACAACACAGCACAGCACAGCACAACACAACACAACACAGCACAGCACAACACAACACAACACAACACAACACAACACAACACAACACAACACAACACAACACAACACAACACAACACAGCACAGCACAGCACAGCACAACACAACACAAAACAACACAACACAACACAATACTAGCACTAACCTACAGCACAACACTGGCAAGCACAACACAACACAACACAGGCACAGCACTGGCACAGCCTGGCACACACAAACACAGCACAACACTAGCACAGGCCTGGCAACACAGTACCTAGCACAACACTGGCCTAACAACACAACACAACACAACCAACACTACCTAACCTAGCACAACACAACACTGCACAACACAACACAGCACAACACAACTGGCACAACACAAACACAACACAACACAACACTACCTAACACAACACAACACAACACAACACACCACAACACAACACAACACAACACAACACACCACAACACAACACAACACAACACAACACACCACAACACAACACAACACAACACAACACAACACAGCACAGCACAGTACAACACAACACAACACAACACAACACAACACACACAAACTCCAGGTGGGCACTGTGTATGTGGGTCACACTGTCACTGTATGGGTATGTGTGTGTGTGTGTGTGTGTGTGTGTGTGTGTGTGTGTGTGTGTAGGGGGGATTGGGTTTCTATGAATAGGCCCCCAAGGAGCGATAGATTAACTGAGTTCCCCACCTGTCACTCAATACAGAAGGTGACACACACAACACACACACACAGACACACAGACACACACACACACACACACACACACACACACACACACACACACACACACACACACACACACACACACACACACACACACACACACACACACACACACACACACACACACACACACACACACACACACACACACACACACACACACACACACACACACACACACACACACACACACACACACACACACACACACA